>PNEQ01023490.1:0-59318 GCA_003012365.1 Medauroidea extradentata
GATGGGCGAGGTGTGCGAGAGAGAGGTCGATGGGCGAGGTTGCGAGAGAGAGGTCGATGGGCGAGGTGCGAGAGAGAGAGAGAGAGGTCGATGGGCGAGGTGCGAGAGAGAGAGAGAGAGAGAGGTCGATGGGCGAGGTGCGAGAGAGAGAGAGAGGTCGATGGGCGATGTGTGTGAGAGAGAGAGAGGTCGTTGGGTGAGGTGAGAAAGCGAGAGTGAGATTTAAATGGGCGTAGTGAGAGAGAGATTTAGATGGGCGTAGTGAGAGAGAGAGGAAGCAAATAGTGAATACCTTACAGTTCCGCCAGCCCATTGGTTCTAAGCCGCGTTTACAGAGTGCTTTGGCCTACTGCTATTGCTGAAGCAGAACTAACGGTCGTTGGTATGTTCTCTTGTTCCCACATACAGCTGTACCGCAGTGTGTCGGAAGACATATGCTTGCATTCAAACATTCAATGGTGTAATGGACTCGGAACAGTTTGTCTTGTCTAAGTTTTTAGGGTTTCTAAATTAACCTCTTGTGTATCGCGTGTTCTCATTTTCAATTTTCTCGAAAATGGTTAACTAGAGGACATTGCGACAAGGCTACCCTTTTGTTCATTGGTGTTTTTTGCAACAATCCGTAGCATTTAATGTCCATAAAATGCAATGGCAATTAATTCTATGGCGTAAAAAGGCATGACTAATCCTAATGTTATAAAGGTGACTTGTATTCGACACCTTATTTACACAAATTTCAGATCTAGTTACTAACAAACCACACCCAGAAATTCATTATTTCATTTACATTATTTTTTGGATCTGTTAGCAAAATTAGGTTGTTCAATTTTATTCTCAAACGCGAATTTGACCCTTAAAACGCGCGTCAACTAAACGATTGTATTATTTTACTTTACTAGTCTTTTTTTTTTACCTGGAATCATCTCACTAAGAACACTAACACAGTGTATTTTGGGGAACCGATTAGTACTGAGAAAACCCTATTAATTATGCTAATGAATGTAAAAATTACATTAATATTTTATTACAGTATTTGTAAACAAGTTGCACATAAAGAGATCCAATGGTAATTTCATTCCTTTGCAGTAGCGGTAATCGGACGAAAGTGACGTCATATCAGGAGACAATGTAGCTTCTGAATAGCTGTATTAGAGTGAAATTTGGTACAGTGGTGAAATTCGAATCGTGGGGGGGGGGGGGAGATGTTAGGTACGTCAAGTTTTGGGATTTTGGTAAGGATGAGGTTTAAAGGTGTTTTGCTGAGACGGAGGGAAGTATGAGGCAAGTGCGGGTCCAGAACGAGGATTGGGGCAAGTAAGAATCGCTGATGGTAAGGTTGGAAGGAGTTCGTGACATTGGTGTGTAATTGGAAAAGATGTTTTTTAATATCCGTGAAGGATGTATACCTTGGAAGTAGCTAACGGAGATACAGCTGATCAAGGTCACGGATATCCTCGGAGTTAAATTTTTTAGAAGTTCTATTTAAAATCGTGTCATTGTTTTTTGTATCGACAGGGGACATTTTGAAAAAATCTTCTAGATGAATGGATGATGTGGTGGAGGCGGAGGTTCTTTAAGATTCGTTTGAGGACTCTTGGAGGTTGATTTCTGTCGGCGTGTCTTCGTCTCGTTAGCCCAGTTCATCTTGTCATGTTGCCGCTAAACCCGATAAACAATTTGTAGCATTAGTTGTATAAATACAGACGTAGAGATAAATGGTTAAGTCACATTTGCTCCTGATTGCGGTTTTAATACTAATCCGGTACAAATGTATAGTCAAATTATTTTTTTTTAAAAATATTTCGTTTTGCTAATCTCGTTTTTTAAAGAGAATTATTTAAACATTGAAGAGAATTGGCAAAAAATATTTCCCCATTTTTCTCTTTGTGCTCTGCTTTTACCTGCGCTGAGTAGTGAGCGGACGAAATTATCTGACATATCGGTACTTCAATAGGGAGCAGCAGTCTCACGTCAAAGTCCTTTTATTCTCTAGGCACCTTTCTTGAACTCTACAAAATGGGACTAATCATGCACATAAGTAATTTTTTTACTTCGACATATTTATTCTACATATTCTGTTTCCTTGTTAAGTTTAAACATAAGTTTATTGCATAGTTACGTAAACTCAAAAAATAAACTGTGTCGTTACAAAATATGCTGTATAAAATATGTAAGATAATGATTAACAATATATTTTACATTTTTTCTTCAATTGAGACAGTTGTTCCTAATTATCGACCAGGTCTGCTGCCACTGTCAACCAAAAATTCTCTTTTACAGCCAGGTCTTTTGAACGTTTGTGGCTGCTGTCTCAAAGCGAAGGTTCGTGGCTTTCTTTCCAAAGCGAAGGGTTATGCATCAACTATATCAACTTGTCACTATCCGTACCAGATAATAAGGTAATTAACTACACCTAGATTGCAGAACTCTTGTCACCGACGGCCTTCACACGTGTACTGTGGGGACAGCTCCGTCTGTTTCTTTGTGAGCTGCACGGTGCGGTGGACGTTGGCATCGCAAAAGTCACCTTTGAAAATTCTCAACAGCCGGTAAAAACCCCACACCGGCGAATGTGGGAAAGGCCACGCTGAAATATACGTGTTTATTCTGTTCCGTCACCATCACCGCAGCAACGGCCGTCGACCAACGCAATGTGTACACGCAGCCTAACTTCCAGTTCCCGCTAATTTCCTCTCTTCCGGTGCATAGTAATCGGTGTTGATTGGCGTTGAGCCGAGCTCACAGACTGGCGTAGTGAATTATCTGAAGACTGTGCATATTTGAGTGGCGCGTGGGAGCTGGTTTGTGGTGCCGCCTGTACAGTCGTCGGCAGTGGAGCTCGCTCCCGCCCACGGGCAAGTCACGTTTAGGCCCTGGAAACATGCCAAGAAGAGTTCGTGTGACAAGTTCCGCGGTCCGGAGCGTCCAGCCATCACGACCGCTTCTGTATCTATTTATGTTTTAGAAATAATGTTTCGCTAATCACTTCGCAATTATTTTAGATGTTACGGATTTCGGAATCTCTCCCAAGATAGTGTGTTTTACCGAAGAGTGGTAATAGTATATTTTAAATGAGTGATTCTAAAAAACGAAAACCAAATGCCAGTAATTACAACATGACTTGTGTTGCTCTACCTTAAATTATTTTGTTCAGGTGATCGCGGAAGATGTCCGACGTACCGTCAGTTGGTTTGAACAAGCGGCAATCTAACCTCAGAGAGAGCCGTGTAATGTCGCAGTTGTGTTCGCGCGGTCTGATAGTCGGCTAGTTTCGTGCTATTTCGGCGTGTTCGTGTTGCTGGAAGCACTTTCTTTGTAAGTTGTTTGGTTGGTAGTAGCACGTGCTGATTTTGCTATAACAAGCTGCAATTTCTGCTGTTGCTCGCTGTGATAGGCCTACAGCTTAACAGAACGAGCGAGATAAAAATAACGACCGTTGTATTAAAATTACAAGCGCCATAAAGTCGTGAATGCTAATAAGTAGCCCTGCTTTACTTTTGATGAGAATGTGGTATCTTGCCTTGCAATAAATAATATGAAGTCACATACACATGTAGTCTCGAAAACAAGTCAACAATCCTGAATACACGGAATCGATCGCAAAAAATATATACAAGCGAAGCAATTCTAATTTATTAATTGAGGTACGAACAGTTTAAGGGGCCCGCCTACGTAGCGCCTTATGGGCCGTTCGACCTCATGGACGTGCAATTCCCCCCACAAAAGCGGGATTAGGTCAACTCCTGTTGTGGAGGAGGTCGTCTCTCGCTCTCTCAGTTGTCCTCTCCTCGGTCTCGCGAATCCTTCAATTTTTCACAACACTGGCTGCATATTTGCACACGACACATATTACAAGAACAAGATTTCCTCGAAATTTTCAGTTGTTACAAGGTACAAACAGTCATGGGATCGAAAACTAAAGGATGGATCTAGTAAGGTTATCAGGTTTTAAGTAAAAATAACAAAAAAATAACGGCATTACACAAGCCGGAAAAGGCACTAATCTGGAATGTTAAGGCCTTATTTTCTAATTACTTAACACACTGATAGAACTGAAACCATTTACCCTTAGTGTGAGGTACCTTAATATATTTTATATGTCAAACACACAATCTCAGGACTAATATTTTCCGTGGAAAAACGATTCTCCTGAACCTCAACATCACAACTTTCATGGCAGGTAGGCGGGCCCCTTAATATATATTTCTGTAAATGCCAAACATTTATGTGGGAAAGACTTCAGAAAAATGGATGATGGGTATCGGTTTCACTGACAGATATATTTAATTCTGATAAATATCAACAGTAGTCAAATTTATAACTTAAATTCCATCCAGTCCACTTCGTCAATCACCGAAGTCTTAACCATTACTTAAATATTTACGGCGATCTTTAAAACATGCTACTTTTCATCTGTTCGTCGTTTATGTCGCTCGTCGACTCTGGTGTCTTCCGTGGGGGTCGGAACCCTGTCCACAGCCCCCCCCCCTCCTCCGGGGATTTTTTCACCACTTTATAGTGATTGGTCGAAAAGGAAGTTCGTGGATGGATTCCCGCTTTGTTTGATGTATAAACGCTAATTTGTAGGCTGCACAGCGACAGAACACGACGACATAAAGTCTCGCGCCGTATACGAAAGTGCTTAGATAAGGCCCAAGTCGGCGTTCCACTGCCCTATTTCTTGGCCTCGAATGCAGCTGTCGTGTTACGCAAGGTGCATACTGTTAACTAACATGATGAAACCCATATTCATATGAATAATTTTAATTTGTTTTTTTTTCTCATTTATAGTTAGCTAATTGAAACTTGTATATACACTTGTATAGTTTGTTCGGAATAAAATGAGCACTAAAAATGGAGCCTTTAAAAAGTATCACTAGCCGTTGCTGCATTGAATTCAACATTAACCATAGTTGCCTTACTGCTTGTACGGTTGGCAGCGAAATAGCCGAATATAGTTGTTGAATTTCGCTCGACTACTGCCTGCTTATAAATGTATATCTTATGTTATATGTTCATTTGATTGTACTGTATATTGTAAATATGACTTGATATCTTTGTGTGCAAAAATGTACACAGAAAACGACCGAAGGATGCAATAAACTAAACTAAACCTTACGCAATTTGAGCACATTCGATTTAACTTCTATCGGTATCCTTGGCAGACGACCAACATAAGTTAAGTAATTATAAAAAAAGACATATGTGAGTAAATATGGCGACGATGACATGCGAGTTATATTGCCTCGTTGTGGGGAATACGGTAACATAAAGAGAAGTTGTTCAGTGCGACTTCTGTTCGCGCCGGTACTACACAAAGTACGCTAAACTAACAAACTACTAGCTGAAACTGAAAATATAAATGTTAAAAATTCAATAATTTTTTTTAAATACAAATAATTTTTATTCTTTATTTTTATGAGCATAACATTGTAACCTGCAATGTCTTTATCTACTGTGATTTTTTGTGTTTGTTATATAAGTTGGTTTTAGTGTAGTGCTTAAAACGGAAACATGCAAAAAATGACTTTAACAAGCCATTACGCGAAGACTGTGAGATAAAAAAATTTCATAAGAGCCAAATTTAGTCACATCTTGTATATAAAATAAGAAAAAAAGTATATCTGGTACAAATAAAAAAATAAAAAAATGGTGATGATAATTGCGGTAGTCCTCGCCCTTAAATATTTACGGTCATCTTTATAACACGCTTGTTTTCACTTTTCAGCTATTTGTCGTTTGTGTCGTTCCGCGGCTCTTTCAGCTACGTCCGCGCCACGCCTCCCTCCCCTTCTAGGATGATTGGTGGCGCTTGCCCTCACCTTAGACGCTTACGAAAACGTAGTACGCTGCTTTTTGCATTGTTCGGTTTCACGTTCGTATGGCAACATTTTCACTTAGGGCCCTTGCACACGAGCGACTCGGTGGTCGCCACACGTGGCGGGGACTCGCCACAGCTCGCCACAGTCGCGTGCCACCGTCGCCCGTCTGCAAACCTTCTTGCCACTACAATGCATGCTTATGGGATCCTACCTCCCCGCCACGCAGTCGCTCGTGTGCAAGGGCCCTTAATAATCTCCTCCCGACTTCTCGTACAAAAAACATTACTAGGCCTACATTTCGACACAGTCATCTTTGTTCAACAACTAAGTTGTAAAACATATTTTGTCTTTTGTTGTAGGTACACACTTGTCTTTGTTAAAGTTTACTCTTTACGTGCTATTTCGTGTTTCTCGTAATGTGGCGGCTATGTACCCTGCTCCCAGAGCTCAGTAGATCCGGCGAAGATATTGAGTTGAATATTTAAAGCACTTTACTTGCTCTGTGTTTGAGATTTCGGATGGATATAGATTGTCTAGCAACAGATTTTCGAACGACTTTTAGCAGTTTTAAAGTTATCGAGTAGTTAGAAGGTTTAAGCGCCTGTTACGTCAGCATTATAGGCCGGGAGGACACGTACAGTGCGCGCCACTTCAGTTGGCGGTGGGCAGATAGGAAAGGTGGGGGGCAGTCCATGAATCCGAGCACTAAGTCAAGGCACATCATACTCCGGAATGAATACATCTACCCCAAGTACATAAATAGAAAACTGTAGTAGTAGTAGTAGTAGTAGTAGTAGTAGTAGTAGTAGTAGTAGTAGTAATGAATGCCTGTCCTCTCGTAGACATTCACCACCCGCCAGCCGCCAACTTGATGGCGCGGGCTGTAATCATCCGATACAATTACGATGCCCGGGGCGAATGGTGAAGCTAGTCCTCTAAACGCCTGGAATCTGAAAGATTGTTTGGTGCTTATCCTCTGGCGTGGATTGTCGGAGAAGAGATCTCGATGGGGAAGATGGTGTCGGCGAAATAGACTTCTTGACAGTGACAAGGAGCTACAAAGCAACGCGAGGGATGGTAGTGCGGCGGCGGGAGGGTCGGTGAGTGTGTGGACGGAGCTAACGGAGTGGTTACGTTAGTGAGATGGACAAGCTGGTTAGGCTTGCAGCAAAGACCACTACTGTAATTAATGAGAGTTCTAGAACAAGACTTTTATGTGAAGATAACTAACTGATGTAATTTGAGGACTGCTTTTAGGTACATACATTAAGAGACTGTTTATGTATTACCACAGCACTAACAGTTAAAATTATGATGTGTAAATTTTAAGCATAAATACATATTTTTATAATTTTGAATGCAAATCAGAGTTAACATGTTAGTAAATTTTTTGGTAAAGTTTGTAAAATCAGTTTTACAGGTTTCCAAGTATTTTTGTAAGATTTGTAATAAATATGGAAGGTATATTAGTGGTTTCATTTAGTTTATGAAGTCCTTCTTTCAGATCAAACCTAGTTCTTCCCAGGATAATAATTTGTAACACTTGTGTCCGAAGTGGGACGGAGGCATTTTATCGTAATTGTATGTATTATGCAGTAAGTAGGTAATGTTAGGTTATCTGTTACATTAACATTGATTAAAAATAGACTCGGGATAAATTTGTCCCCATAACATTTTTGTTGAATAATAACTATAAAAATTGCAACCAATACAGAAGCACTGCTTTCATAAGTTAGATAGAAGGGCTGAGTTCCAGTTTGGTGGGGTGGGGTGAGAGATTTTTTACTACTGTTTAAAGGCACTTTAACAATGAGTTCTTAAGAGCCTATGAGGGTGCCCTAGCTGAGATTCAAAGCCAGGACTTCTCGCACTGTAAACCGGCGACTAACCGACTACGCTACGGAGGCCAACTGAGTTCCAGTTTGAACAGTCCGATAAGTACATTGGAGAATATAACTGTAAACAGCCAAATCAGTAATTTTTAGCATGACATTACCTAGTAATGTAAAAAAAATGTAAATAGTTAGGGCCTTATCATGGAAATGAAACTGTAAATAGTAAGGTAATGTGAGTGAATTATTAGATAGGAAGTTAGCATAGACAGCATGAATGAAAATGTTGCCAGTGTAATAGATAGACCTAATTACATTACAGAGTTCATGAAGTAGACCTAATGAACAAATTGGGCAGAAAAAATAGACAAAGTGAATGAAATATTGACCCTGTAAGTAAAAATGTAGGCAGGAATTTGGTAGTACAAATGAAAAGGTAAACCATAAAATTGAAAATATCCTAAAAAAATGGCCAGTATGAAATTTGGCGCTATGATGGGATGCGAGTGATTTGACCACTACGTCACTGTGACCCCTAGTCACTAGTTAAACATGCTGAGACAATAAAATCTCAACTTTAGTCAGTTTTATGCAGTTAAAGATAAATTTTTCATATCGCGATTGAAGTACCATTGGCCTAACTTAGAATTAATTTAATGCAGTCGTTAACAGTTGGTAGTAGAATTTAAAATGCTGTTAGTGTTCAGTTCTGCAGAAAAAAGATGATGGAAGTGAAGTTCTTTAAAATTATGTGTAAATTTATAAAGTAATTAGAAATGTAGCGTGTAACATAGTCGTTGATATTCATATGGAATTGTTTCCATCATTCCATCAAAAAATAGAATAGTTTTATGTAGCTTACTGCTGATTAATTCTTATGAAATAATGGAAAATTGGGTGGTAATAGGTAATGATGTTACAGTCATATAGCTTGAGAAAAAAGTTGTTTGACAGAACCTCCTACTGTATCATGACAAGATGTGATAATAAAACTTGTAAGCTTAACTTGTGCCTGGAAATAATGTGTACCTTTTGGTAACCGAGCCTGTTGGTAGTTAGCTAAATGACCCACTGCTGTATTGCAGTAGCTAGAGACTGACTGGTCATACTTTAGCCAAAAGCTATGTAGTCACTTGTGCATGCTGTTGAATGATGGGTGAACTCCCCAGACTGGAAATAGTCACAATGATGGGAGGAGTAATGCAATTTCCTCCTGTTAACAGAATGGACATTGTCATGCATACTGCATTATACAAGACTGCTTTGCCAAACTACGATGATGCAATCAACAAATTGTGCTGTTTGTTGTATACATCGTAAATAGAGTGGTAGTTTCTTTTATTAACAACTAAGATTGACACCTACCCACAAGTGAAATTCTGTAAAAGTTTGTTAAACAGTTTTGACACAAGGAAACTACAGTTTTATTAGTTTAAAAAAAATTTAGATTAGTAACTAGGATCTACCTCCCATTCACATTTACGCAGAATTGGATGCAGTTATGCAAAAAGGAACCAACTCACAAAGTAATTTATTTTGAGATATTTCTCATATCAAGTAGAAGGGACCAGCATTAAGGGCGCGGTCACCTCAGTGTATAATTTGGATTACTATTCCACACAAATATCGGTGTTTGTGTACATCAATGTTGCTGTGTGCAAAGTTTCATTTGATAACTAAAAACCTTTTTAACTATTTCGAGATTGAGGTGCCGTGCCTATAATGCAAAATGAGGGAATAAAATAATCATGTCTGTAATGAAAAATTAAAACTTGTATTATGTAGCCTACTTTTCTGCCTATGTTGCAAAATTAGGGAATAAAATAATCACATATGTAATAATAAACTAAATTATGTTTTACAGCATATACTTTTCGGGTAGCCCATTATTTCCCGCAGTGTCACTTTTTACTGTGCTATATACTACTTTGCATGATGCACAATGTTTTTACTCACAAAGGAAAAATTTCTATACAATAATAGGGGAAGTTTTAAAGTAATATTTTATTGGTTTTACAGAGTAATTTTACTGATTTTGAGTAGGTAACTTATTTTTATTGTATTTTTAACAACAGATACGAAGCAAAATTACTTGCAGGTTGGTACTTGTAGATAGAATACACAAACACATAAAGAGGACAAATACATTTATCCATGGAAGCACAGTCGCGACATTTTCACCAGCTAGGCCAGCTTCATCAGGCAGCGAGTGGAGGCACACTGAAGTCTGTTGTCTTGTGGTGGTTGGTAATGAGTGTACCTAGCAGCCAGAGAGCAAAATATATTTGGAAGAAGACTGGGAGGTTACCTGGTTGTCTGGATTTTGTTATGTACTGGTGTGCTAGTCCCCAACATCTTACCTTGGCACTATTGTTGGAATGTGGTAGGGTCATCAACACTCAGATTGTGTAACAAGAGTCAAAATATGAGTTGTGAGATGCTGCACAAGTTCTTTCCAAGAAGACAGTTATAATTCTTATTTTAAATGTATGCACTTAAAGGGAGCCTTACTGACTTGACCACAATGATCATCTTTTGTAGTCACATAAAAATACAGCGTGACTAGAGTCCAAGAAAAGTATTCGTGCTTGCCATCTTGTTTGGTGCTACATTAGTGATAATTTTCATTGTATTCTTTTTACAGTCTGTCTCATGAAAGAATTCCATATTTTGACATTTCTCTTCTGAGAAATTGGCCTGGCTGTTCCTTTGTTTTGAGCTTTAAACCTACCTGGCTTCCTGGAAAAACAGGGTCTCCACAGTCCTGTTTACAGACACACTTCTCAGAAGTGAACTGTCAAAATGTGGAATTCTTTCATGAGATAGACTATAATAGAGGTTTTGACATACGTTACTACAAACAGTAGCAGTTAGGCTATTTTTATGTAAGGGCGACCGTCCTTTAGGATGTATTTTTTCATTTGTCTACACTGTAGTATCTGTAAGAATGTTCATTTGATTATAAGCCCAAGAAAGTTTTTTTTAAACAGTTTAAAATTTTTGTTTCAAATGTTGGTTGGAAGTATTATTGATGTTGCATACATTGTAAAAGGGGTTCATAAAATGTGCAGCAATTTTGTTGCTATACAGTAAGTACACAAGTGGTCACAGGATGGGATTGCATGGCCAATGGGTTGGCAGTGTTCCAGATAGTAGTTCTCCAGTCCAGGATGTGCACGTGTGAATCTTAACCAACGAGCCGTCAGGTGCTTCTATTTCGGAATGGCTGAAGAGTAAAATTAGAACTAGTCTTGGCAGGCACATTCATTTCACCATTTCATTTGGATCCTCATAACATTCTCAGTTTGTAGAAAATTAATGTAAGTAGGATGGAGAGTTTTGTGAGGGAATACATCAACACAGTGTTGTAGTTTACATGGTCTCAAATGGAATGAAATAGTTTGGTCATAAATTTGTTTGTGTTTTTGAATAGAGCACCAAACTCTTTGTACCCTTATTCATTAACTATTTTAAATTTGGGTCCAAGTCCCTGATACCATTGAAGTTTTCTTCAGTTATACTATTGAATTGGTAAGCACCCAGGGTTCACCTTTGAGAGTCTTGACAGACTCATTTGGCCCCATGTGCTGTCAGTGTTAATTTGTGCCACAAATTGCAAGAAAATAAACATTTGTAGAGCAAGCTATTTTTTTTATGAAAACCCAAACCAGAATTTATCACATGCATGATGTGTTTCAGTGTAAAATGTGTATGTGCTTTCACGTATTAAAATAAATTTATAAAACATTTTATAAATAATTATATTCCAGAACTATATTTTTACTGAGGTGTTGACAGGCATGAGGATTGAAGTAAGGTTTAAGGAGATACACATATTGTAGTGTGTCACAAGACATAACAAAAATACAGTTTAAATTCATTTTTACTAGTTCTGGATGTCACAGCAGCCATGAGAAACTAGTTGTCACCACGGTGAAAACCATGTTCATATTATTCCAGGGTCTCCAGTGACCTGGAACGGTAAGGGAAATATGGTTGTCAGGGAAAAGACAAGGAAATTTGTAAAAATTCTTGAAGTTACTAAAATTGTATAGTTACTTGTCAATGTATAGTTACTTGTCAACTGTTAGGTTTTTCTGTAAGTTTTGCCAAATAAATTATACAATTATTTTACTAAAGGGAAGAAATTAAAATAATGCTGTTTTTTTTTCAGGCTCTAAACTTGGTGACATTTATTTGAATTAAGTTTTTGTGGCAAAATCTCATTTTCTGCTACTAAATTTGATGCATAAATCTAGTTTTTTGGAGGAAATTCAACAGAATGCAATAATCAAGTAAATTGTTAGTCTGGGATACTCTACTTGAATGCTCTTCTTTTATGGATAAACGTGATAGGCCTACGTTAGAGGTTATGCTCACAAATTCTTTGTATGTTGCATTGTATTTTTCTGAACATTGGTGCTCCTACATGTGACATGGTTAGGATTTATGATTTTACTCAAGCCAGTACCTATGTTTTACCATAAAATATATTAAAGAGGTGGGTGGTGCTGGCATTTACTTAAAGACAGATATTAACTATAGTGTGATCGATGTTGACAAATATTGTAATGAAATGAACATTGAAATTTCTGCTGTATTGATACACAACATGAGATTAATTCTCGTTGCTCTATATAGACCCCCAAATGGTGAAAATGTGCTATCCATAAAGAATTTAGAGCAGCTGTTAATCTTTTTGAATTCTTTAAAATTTTCTGTGTGGTGATTGGAATATTGATGTCAGAGACGAAAAAAATATAGTGAGCACTCTTAAGAGATATGTTATGGTCAGTGGATTGTAAATGGGTTACAAATGCTCCCACAAGGGGGAGTGCGTGCATTGACAATATTGTTACCAACATTAGGGATGAATATTTTAGATGAGGGTTTATCGGTTCACAACATGATTGAAGTTGTGTTGGAGTTAAACATGAATTTGGATAACAAAAAGAATAAACTTATAATAGATCTTTCACTCATAATAATGTTGATAGGATTAATGCAGCACTGTCTTCTATTGACTGGACTAGTTAGTTAAGTTTTTATTTTTATGACAGTACTGTAGTTTTACTGCATTTGCTATATTATTTAAAATAATTTTAAATATTATTGATGAGTATTGTCCATTAAAAATTCTATTAGTAACTATTCTAAGAGTAAAATTTCTTCTACAAATTGGTTTACTTTTGATTTAAAAATATTAAGGAGTAAAGTTTTGGATGCAAATACCACATATAAGCAAGCAAACACTGTCCAGACTAAATGGCCTACATGTCCTATGTAAAATCTATAAAGATGAGCTTAGACTTGCTAAACTGAAAGCTAATGAAAGGTTTATAAATTCTTCATCAAATAAATGTAAAGCAGCTTGGGAAGTTATTGCTTCTGAAAAAGCACCTTCTTCTGGGGATAGTGATGTTAATGAGTAAGTATTTTTGTGACTCTGTAGTGGATGTCCGCAGTGACATCTCTCATTGTTTAAAGTCAGCGGCTGAATGTGTATCGACCTGTAATATGGCGACAACATCCTTCCATTGGGACTTGGTATTGACTGATGAAGTTTTACAACTTGTTATGAAAATGAAAATGTCCAAGGTTTTAGATATTTTTGGGATATCTAATGAATGTGTGAAACCTATAATTTGTACAATAATTGAACCCTTTAACTTGGTGTATTAACCAATGCTTATGTACAGGTGTGTGTCCTTAATCTTTCAAAGTATCTAAAATTGTGCTCATTTATAAAAAAGGGACCAACCAGGGTTGTATAGGCCTATATCAATAATCCCTATTTTTTTCTAAAATACGTGAAACTGTAATGAAAAATCAAGTGTATATTTATTTTGAGTGCCATAATATTTTTGTAGATGTTCAGTACGGGTTTCGATCAGGAAGGTCGACAGTTGATGCCATTGGTGAGATGGTTAAATTTATCATAGCCAAATTAGAACTTAGTTGCTGCTTGTGCAACTCTTTTAGATCTTATGAAGGCTTTTGATTGTGTTTCCATTAATATCTTGCTTTTGAAATCATGTTATTATGGTGTAAGTGGTAAAGAATTGGCTCTTTTTAGGTATTATCTTTCTAAAAGAAAACAGACAGTAAATATAAATGGTCAGTATTCTGATGTAATTTCAGTTGATTATGGTGTACCTCAGATATCTGTTTTGGGTCCTTTATTGTTTATAAATTTAATGAATGACTTCTCACATAGTGTTTCCACAAGTGTTATTCAATTTGCTGACGATACTACCGTACTGTCTTTAGTGCTAGTGGTGATATTATGGACCTTAATGCAAAAATGAATAAGGCATTTATTGAAGCCAAGTTATGGTTTCAGGCTAATGAACTTTCACTAAATGAGTCCAAGGCACAATGAATTTATTTTTCCTCTTGTAACAATGACCAAGTTGCCAATATGAACGGTTTGTCTATTGTTAAGTTTTTAGGTGTGATCATTGACAGAGGTCTGACGTGGACAGACCATAAAACTTATGTGTGTGTTAAGTTGTCTCGAGTAGTGTTTTTATTGTCACGTTTGAAAATTTTGGTTTCTATGGTTGGTCTTGCCTATTTCACTTTTTTTAATAGTACTGTGTTTATTTTATTAATTTATTTACTAAACCATTGAACAATCTGTAGGCCTACATTGTAATAGGTTTTGTCAGATATGTTGTATGGTTTAAGATTTTGGGGTTATGGAATAGGAATCAAAAGAGTTTTACTTATACAAAAGAAAGCTATTTGAATTCTTTCAAATGTGAACTGTAGAAACAGTTGCAGGCCCCTGTTTATGGAAGAGAAAATTCTTACAATAATTAATTTGTATATTTATGTTTGTTTGCTCCACGTTAAGATTAATTTAAGTTATACAAATATTTTTTAAATAGTGATAATCACTCTTGTAATACAAGGCAGTGCCATATGTTAAGCAAAGATCGTGTAAGATTAGGAACAATGCAAAGGAATTATGAACACGTGTCAATTATACTTTTTAATACGTTGGATCGTGTGGCATTCATGATAAACTTTCAACGATTTAAATCTGCAGTGTTTGATTGGTTGGTTGCAAATCCATTTTATTGTGTGGATGAATATCTGTCTAGTTCTGTTGTAAATTGTAAATTTTGATTTATATTTTTTATGTAAGTTTTTCTTTGTTCACTTTTGTGTTTTTATTGTATTTTGACGTCAATTGCCTTCTGGCTAAACAACGAATAAATTTATTGATAAAAATAATTGATTTATTGAGTCTGAACCAGCAGTTATTTACTTCAGGTAGTGTCAGAATATTCCATACTAACTTACTTGTCACAGAATTGTGACATCCAATATGTGACAAATCTTAAGTCAGGATGTTCTTCTGGTTTATAATGGTGTTTAATTTTATAATAATATTTTTTAATGCATATTTTGTACCAATGTACACTGAATAGTGACAAAACAAATTGTGTTGAAGATGTCATTGCTACCTGGAATTTGTTATAGTAGATTAGTATTTAATAATTTGTAATACAGTAAGGTAATAGCTTATCTGACATAAAGGGACTGTAAGAACATTTAATATGTTCAGAAAAAACATATTAAATGTGGAACTATGTCTTGTTTTGCAGTAAAACAACAGATATTGATCAGGAATAGCAAAAAGTAGAATTCAAACATCCTGACAAAGTAAGTTTGTTTTGCCAGTTTAAATAATATGTTATTTTTTCTGTTAAGAGGTGTAGGATAATACGGAACCTCTGGTAAATGAAAGTTGGGTAAACAAAACTATAAAATGCTGCAATTATAGTTTTGGAAAGGATAGTACAGTAGAATTCAATTATAGAATAGATTCTGTGTAGTGCAGTAATTTTATGGTCCTAATGTGTAAATAAAGGAACAGTCACACCTGATATACTGCACAATCACTTTCCTGTGGATAAATATCATGTCCCCCTGCACGAGTATTATAATGGGCCATTACTGTATTTGTACATTACGTGTAGTTTTCCGGGATAAGTCAGGGAATTATTTTATCCTTGTTTGCTGGACATCATGTAGGCTCTACTCGCAAATTGCCGTTGGACAGGACCTTTATGAAACCATTAAAAGAGCGCCTACCAAGTTATTTGTAGTTAGTAAATAAGGGTCAATTCTGTACTCAGGATAAACGAAAAGATACCGCTGACACTACAAAATTGGTTACATATGGGTATTGTCACAATTGGGATTACTTGGGACTAACTCTGGACTATAACCAGTACAATTCCTAATGTGACCTGATTTCAAGGGCAAAACAAAATACAGTAAAATGAGACTCGCTTCTAGCTTAAATGTGAGGATACTGCAAGGATCACAAATTATGGATCTGTGTGTTTTCTTGGAATTAAAAGTTTTGTATGTTTTCCTCCATTATATCATTCATCGTGGTCAGTTTCTGTACCATGCCAAATATAGTAGAGATTGATGAGCTTTTAACATTTTATTTGTAAATCCTTATCTGCTCAAATTTGGTGATTTTTTTTACGCAGATTTTTTGTTTCAAAAATATATTTTTAAAAAATATTCTAGGGTGATCAGGTGAGATACTATGACAGCGAATACAGGTTTTTTTTTATAAATGTTTTATGTTTGCGTACATATATTGGACATTTTTAATATTATTACTGCAGCTTGTAAGTGTATTGTAACGTTCAGGTTTCTCCTGGTATTTAAATCAATTATTTTGTGTGTATAGGGCTCGAACATGTATGTTAACTAGTTTTTTGTAAATCTGTTCACTGAAAAAAAATTTCCAAAAAAATAAAATCGTTATTTCAATCGTCTATATAATTAGCATATTTTTGGAATTAGAATCGCATTTTGCACTGTTCAACCCCAAAATTCCCCCGGTCCCCTGCTTTCTTTTGGGGATGGGTGTTCCTCAACAACTAAATAAATTTCAGTCTCCCCCTCCCCCCAAAAATATAAGCTTGTGATGCCCATGGATTCACAAATACTCATAGATTTGGGCTTCACAGGAAGTGAGTTAACTACATATTACACAGTCCCTCAAAATCAACCGTGCCTGAAACTTCTGCTGCAGTTTGTTTGGTCCTCTGCCATATCATCTCCAGAGCCATTGATGGAGCCAGACATCTCAATTTTGTTGTACCACAGATTGCTGGGACTTATGCTACAGCTGCTGTTCCATTGTTGGCTGTACTTTCTCCTGGTACTTGGAAGAAGCCTGTTTTAATTGATACTTGGGACTTCTTTGAAAAATATGAACATACAACTGCAAATTATTTGTCTTCAAATGTTAGCTGTCCTGTGTTTGTAGAAAATTTTCAAAAGTTGTCTCCTCTATGATAAAATCAAAGAAAAAATATTGATGAATTGAAAGAGGAAAGGTAAGAAAAAAAGTTACGTGTTATCAACGCCTCTTCAAAGAAGACTGACAGAAAATAAAAGTCATGAAATAAAAACCTTAGGAAAAAAACAAACAAGTAAAGCTTGGAAAAACAACACGGATGGCCAACACATGTATAAGGGGGGAAAAAATTCTTGCAACTGGGAAGAAGAAAACTAGACATTGTATTCATGCGGCTTCATTGCATTCAGCTTGTGATTATAACATAGACTGGGGGTGGTCTAGGGGGGGGGTGAGGCCAATTCCTAAAAAGTAGCTATGTCCACACCCCAAGTCAAAGAAGAAAAATTTAGTTTTTAATGTGGAAAATGGTGCTATTTAAAGCATTTCCTACGCGAAAAAGTTGAATGTACATCTTTAAAAATTTGTAATATTTTACAAATAAACTATACTGAAAGGTTAAGGGGGGGAGGTGCCGAGTTACATGGGCCCGTTCCTCCCCCCTCCCCTCCTCCCTGGATCTGCGTCTACATAGACTGCATTGTCTGCAGTGAAAATGTTGAGGATAATTGGATTCACAGTGTCACAGTGAAGGATGGGCACGATAACTTTGTGCAGATAGTGTTGACACATCGTATTATTTAGATACTGTTAACACAGTAGTTAATTGTTGAAGACTGAAGTATATGTTATGTGTATTAAATGATAAGTTTTTTCACACTTTTGTACCTAAAAATATGTTTTATTTCATTCCTGTGAAATTATTATATGTTGTGGGCCATACTACCAAACATTGGTAGCCTCATGATGATTGCAAAAATAATTAAAAATCATTACTGGTGAATTAATTTTATTTTCTGTTTCAGCTGGAATGTGAAGTAAATATATCACTTATTACTACACAGTCAATACTATGTTATTACCGTATATTACAACATTTTTGCTTAAATGAGTCCTCCTACATATGTCATCTAGCAATTTTATTTTTGGTTTTAAAGCGATAATATTGAACAGTGATGTACCAGAAACAAAACATGCATGAAAATAATTTAGAAGCGCACAAATCAACACAATAGGTGCATTACATATAAATTTTAGTATATTGCAGCATGGGGAGAGAGAGGAAGAGAGAGAGAAACTGTGAACTGTGATGTACCTGAAATTAAACTTGTATAAAAATCAGCACAAAATAAGTAGCTTACATGAATTTTGATGTTTAGTGGCAGCAGACACGAGAAATAAGCCTATTGCAAAGAGAGTGACTGAACAGTGCTGTACCAGAAACAAAACTCACTGTGAGGTGTACAAATTCACACAAAACAAGTAGGCCTACTTACTTATGTTAATTTCAGTATTTTGATCATTTTCAGAAAAAGATGTTGAAAAAATTTAGTTACTACAATTATGGGTAAGAAAATCTGGGTAGTACTTTAATAATAATTGTGTTAAATTTTGTGAAAAAAGTTGTTGACTTCCTGTATGTGATTAGACTAACAAGCGGACTTATCCAACCGTAGTATTTGCCTAGGGTGGTTAGAATTTACGAGCAAATTCAAATCAAAGGATCATTAAAAACTGTTTGTAATGAATTATTAGACTGTATGCTGTAGGTTTGCGATTTCATTGGGGCTGAAACTGGCCAAACTAAATTTCTGCTATTTTGCCATGCTAGATGATGGTTGTCATGGAAAAATTCAGCATCTTAGCGTAAGGCTATGTATTCCACTATGGAAAAGAGGGACTATTCAAAAGATTTAGGGGTTTTTAATCCACAATCAGTTAGCAGTGAAGGTTTAGTCTAGTAAATTTTGAACTTCACATTGTTTTGACAGACAGTCAGGGGCGTCATTTCAGGTTTTCCTAGGGGGGCGGGGGCAAGATTTTTTCTGGCGACAGTGACCTTGTTGCATCTTTTTTATTAATTAAGCATGTATAAATTAGATACTTTAATAATAAAACTTCAGTTTTATGTACTTTAGTTAGTATTATTTACATTAAAAAATACAAAAATATATTGATACACATAAAATTCTAAATCCAGGGGGGGGGGCATTTGCCCCCCCCCCCTGTAGCCACAAATGACGCCCCTGCGGACAGTACCAACAAACATTAAATGTAATTACATGAGACTGAATATTTTGCGGGTATAGCATAAAAGAGAAAATGTGAAAGCACTAAACATGTTTATGTTTATCGGTGTAAATTCATTATTAAAAATACATAACTCTACTATGTAACATGTTCTCACATAAAAGCATTTATGAATGTTCTAATTGTTTTATCTGATTTCTTGTTATGACACACATTTCCTACAAATATGCAGCTTTACCTATACTGATATTCATGTGCCATGATTTGTTATACCTCCATAACAAATAACGATGCTAAATATAAGTTAGTTTACATTTCGTAGAAGTAACGGGAAAAATTGTATGTAGCCAGTCATATTAGAAATTCTGTATAATAATGTAGGTATTGATAATTTCATTGTATAACCAAAACAACACATAAAAAAGAGGTTTAAATTGTGAGATGGACTGTAACAAATAGTTAAGTATCATTAACCACTTTTTATTTACAAGAACTTTAATGGTGGTGTTTGTTACTACATCATATGGAGGAGAGACAGGCCAAGTAGGAAAGAGGAACTATCAGATATTCATAAAGCATTTGAAATCAATCATGTCACATCATCTGAAATAGTTAATTCCTTAAAATTAAAGGTACAGTGAAAAATTATTTAATATGTTGCAAGTAATGATATCCATTAAACAATGTGTAGTTGGTTCAGAGATTATTTAATTGATGTGAGAATTATTCAGCCAATCTGAAACAAGATGTGTTGGTAAGTGATAATGTATTTACAAAGCTTCTAAATAAAAAATTTTTTTTTCTGTGTTGTTGCAGCAAAAATTGGAGTATTCTACTTGATATTCTATGCAGTACTGGCAGCACTGTTCTCGATCTGCATGTGGGTGTTCTTCCAGACACTCGACCCTCGCATACCAAGGTGGCAGCTGAACCAGTCCATAATAGGTACATCTCCAGGTAAGTCCAATAATGAATGATAATTTAGTGATTACTACTCACATTAAATATTTCAGAACCTGAAAGTTTAATTTTCATTCATGTCACCAAGTTTAGAGTTTCTGCTCCCTTTGACTCTTTCAATTTTTGTGAATAAGTAGGCTATTTTTTAACACTAAATTTAAATAGCTTCTGTAGAGTAAATAATGTTTGAACTTTTATGTCTTGCTTGGAGCGTAAAATAAAGAAGTAATTTGAAAACCAAATAACAAACAAGAATTACCGTAGAATACCCGTTAATTATCGCTATTTTCATAACTTGGCAAATCACAGTAGCTAACACTTCCACCTCAGTGTCACATTATAGTATCAGAATGACTTCACACACTGTTTTTCATGAAATTGACCAGTCACTGTGTGTCTGGTAAGTATATTTAGTAGATAGTCAAAGACTTTATGATTTGGCAGATACTTGGTTTGGCTAATTTGTGCTGGGTGTGTAAAGAACAGTACCCTGGTGACCACCAGTTTGACCCAGGGGCAGATCCTGGGAGGGGGTGGTAGAGGCAACTGCCCCTCCCGCCTCCCAAAGCCTCTAAAATACACAAATACACACAGTGTAAAGATCTTAAAAGTGAACTTGGTGATGGACGGTTTCAGAATAACATTGGTTTATTTATAGGGGAAAATGTAGGCTATCACATCAAAGTGTCAGCTCATAAGCTCTCTTCTTGATTGGAATAATCACGTTACTGAATTTTTTATATAGTGATTTCCCCCCTCCTCCCTTCCCTCCTGTGCCTGGCTCTAGCATTCCAACACAGGAATTATTTCTATTTGTGACTTAGTTAACACTTTCATCTGAAATTGTCCGCATTAGAAGCTCAATTTTTTAACACAATACTGATAACACATCTATTGTATAAGTAAACAACTTTAATTAATGGTTCATAAAGGTCTGACCACTGTGAGCTGAAAATTACTACTTAACTAAACTTTGTGTACCACTAATACTATTGTGTGAATAGGTACCTACCAAACTATCAAATGAGACCTCTGAAAAATCCTTTGGCGAAAAAGTTGTCAAATAATTTACTCTTAGACAGTATTGTTTGCTTAAAGAGCACACATGTTGCATGCAATATAGTTTACTAGCATTGTTTTTCACAATTCAGTCTTAGTATTAATCATAAAAGTCAGTTCAGTGAATAAAAATATAAGGCATATAATACTGAGAAAATTTTTTAACTCATTTGTTGCAGTAATTGAATAATTGGTTTTAATAGTTCAACAATAAATTTCCATGGGTTACCGTTCTCTTCAATAATGTTAATTAAGGTAAATCACCCGCACCCATTATCTGATACGTTAAGGAAATTTCTTGTTAAAAAACTGAAAAGCATGAAAATTATTTGAACTGATAGTATACGGAACAAATTCCCTAACCTAGCTTGTTAATGTTGTATAGAAACGTGTACAAATAAAATGGTGTGTTTTTTTTTAATACTGATTTTTAAAATAACTTAGCCCTTCTAAACAACTTGCGATCCGATAGCTGGAAATTTAAAATTTCTCAACCATATCCCTCGAACCGATAGTATATGTAAAATCAGCAGAACTGCGAAGAACATCTGTAATGTGTAATATAAATGAATGACAATGTATTTATGGTACAGTAACAATGGCCACTTTTTGTGTACCTTACTCCCAAACTGCCACATATCCACTTGAAAACATAATTTTAAGTAAAACTAATTAATTTTAATGTAAAAGTATTACGTTTTGATCCATAATATAATTCATTATTTTTTACTATCCGATTGAGGGTAATATGGTTACATTCATATTCCTCGATCTGCAATCCCTTTTAAATATTTCGAAAACAAAAGTTTTGATAAACATAGTATTCATGTTACTAAGCAACCCTTTCTGGAGCTATCAAACCAACTAAAATTTAAAACAAATATATTACACAGTACAAAGTTTAAGAACTTCTTTGAAACTGTCCGGGCATTCTAAAAAAAAAATCTGTTGCTTTGTAATGATGATGCTACCAGTACTGCCAACTGCTACATGCGAAAGAGCAGAGTCCACAGATAATTATGCGCTAGAGAAACAAGATATTCTCAAGTACAATACAAGAAACAGTGGATGAGTTAATGTCCCATGTTGTACATTAACTAAATTATTAAATAGTGGATAACTTCACAGTTCTCAGTTTATGTGATAAACTTCCCTCTCAGTATGCTAACACGTATTTAATATTTTTGAAGGAAAGCTGCATGAATGGTTGGTCAAAACAACTTTCTATTCTTTGCAAGAATATTTGAATACTTTGTAATCATATTTTATTTTTTCTTGTACAGTTTTACTTTGTATAGGTATTTGTTTTTTTTTTATAATCGTCCATTACTATAATTCAGTCTTTTGACAATAAAATCAACCAATCATAATGTTCTATGATATGAAGCTGTGTTATGTTGCCAGTATGACCACAAAAAATTAAGATATAATAGTACTTTACATTTAGAATGAGAGATTTGATTTAGCAACACACTGACAATCTTTATCACATTTGACTAAAAATGTTATTTCTTCTAGTTAAGTCTTTTGATATAACCTAACGGCTGTTATCTAGAGTGCCAAAGTCTTAGCATATTTGCTACTACGGTATTTTGATAAAACATTGGATTCAAGACTGATTTGTGCTAGCTGTAGGCCTACATTCTTTCTGCAAAATTTGCATTTTGCTAATAATCAACATGTTTATTCAATGATTTTCCCTGCAAAAAAATTCTATCATTCTCTTTTATGGGTTTAATTTAAGTAGAGATGGGTTTTTGAGTTATAGTAACTGCACAACTTTTCTGTAACAACAGAGTAGCAAATTTCTTGCAGACATCAGGATTAAAATCAGAAGTAATAAATGCAGTTGGCTACATGAAATATACACATAGACAGCATGTGACTGAAAGGTCACACATCTGAATCTGCATATATGCAATTCAACATAATCAAATAACATTCCTTGTTCAGAATGAACACTGTAATTCCTGAATAATTAAGTCAATAATAATGGGTGGGGATTAGTTGCTAGGCTACTAGTTACAACGTAATATTAGATAGAAATGGGCACAATTACTCACAGGTAGGTACTTGTGGATAGACACGTACATAAAGTTGGTCAAAACATTTCTTCTTGCGGAAGCACGAGTGCAACGTTTCGATGGTAAAGCTAGCTTCTTCAGGTTGTGAGCGGAAACATACTGAAGTATGGTAGACAGGGTGACTGTAGCTAGCAATTCAAACAGCCACCTGGAAGATGAACATAACAGAGTGGTGGTGGGAGATGTAAATTTGGATGAATTATCTGATGTTGAGTCTAGAGGTTTGTCTGGATTTGGTGCTGTATTGATGGGCTTATTCCCATAGCCCAAGTTCAACACTATTGTCAGATGGTCTAGCTCTCACCACTCTGGTATTGTAGCAGAAGTCAAAAGTGCAGGTTGTGGTAGGCTGCATGGGCTGCAACTAACTTCTCTTGTGGATCAGCAGTATGGCCACTTGCTGCCCTTTTGGTGTCTGCCCTGTGGTTATTCATCCTCTGCCTAAGAGTGTTGATAGTGAGGCCTATATACTCTGCATCACAATGTTTGCATTGTAGCAGATAAACAAGGTTTTTAGTGGCAAAGTTGTAGTTGTCATGGATGGCGTATGTTTGGTTGGCGATTCTTCTGTTGAACAACGTGGAAGGCTGGTGGATAGCACATTAGCACAGCAACAACAGTGGGGACTATAGCAAGGGTTGGAATGCCTGGAACTAGTGGTTACTGTATTGTTTGTGGAGTTGTGTTTGTTTCAGGCAAACAAGTTTGTTGTGGAAGTTGGGTGGTTGTGTTTGAAAACTGACTTTGTGTGAGAGGTGAAGATGTTAGTATTTTGTTTAATGTGATCTTCTGGTCGACAAGGGGTTAAGGTATCTCCTGTGCAGGAATGCCTGGGCTATTTTATTGCACTGTTCGTTGAGATCGTGGTCTGTGGAGCATATACGCTTGGCTCTGGTGGCAAGGCTCTGGTAGGGATTTTTTTATCATGAAACGGATGGTTACTGTCAAAGTGAAGGTACTGGTGATTGTTAGTTGGTTTGGTGTGGACTGCAGTATGTATGATCTCATTGCGGAGGGTTAGCTCCACGTCCAGAAATAGGGCATGTCATTCGAAATATTCCCAGGTGAACTTGAGAGTGTTGTATTAGTTCAGGCTGTTGAGGAAATTGATTAAGTTGTCTTCTGATGAGGTCCATTACATGAAAATGTATTGTATATGAAACAATACTGGCAGTGGGGTTGGTTGATTGTTGGTTTAGGAAACTTTCCTCTAGTTTGTCAATGAATAAGTTGGCATAAGAGGTGGCCGCGCAAGTTCCCATGACTGTGCCATTAATCTGCAGGTAGTGGTAGTCCAGGAATCTGAAGTTGTTATATTTTTTAGTGTGAGCCTTGCCAGTTCGACTAAGAATGCGGTTTGCTGTTTGATGGTCTCTTGTTAAGAAAGTATTCAGATGAATGAGGAATGTTGGCGTGAAGTTATGTGACATCTGTTGTGACCATCTCGGGGAACAGTGCCTATGTTCATCAGCCTTTCCAAGAAATGATCAGTGTCCTTTATGTGGAATGGTAACTGTTGATGTCCACCTTCAACCATGGATACAACAAGTACGAAATTCTTTCTGTGGTGCTGCCACATCCTGATACAGTAGGGCTTTCTGGAGACAGTCTCTGCTGTTTGTGGATTTTTGATAGAGATAAAGAAGTGGTGTGGAAGGTTTCTCCAGGGTGAGCAATTTGAAAGATCTGGATTGAGGAACAGGTATAGCAGCACAATATAGCAGTTTAGCTGAGTAATATTTGAAGGACGTTAGGCGTAACATTTTCAGTGGTTCTTTGTTCTGGTGCATCAGCTGTCAAAAAAAATTTTGGCTTCCTAAAAAGACATTTTAAACACCCATATTTCCAAATATACTTTAATTTAATTTTGCAATTTGCTATGGGACTGCAGTTGGTAAAAATTACTATCACTCATTTAAATTTTGTGCTGTATTCCATGGAAATGTTGCTTTTTAAAATTGACTAGGAATAACTGTGAGGGTAATTTTTTTTCCAGGCCTTGGTTTTCGGCCCATGCCACCAGAAAAAAATGTGGAGAGTACACTTATATGGTACAAAGCAACAGATGCAAGTAATTATGAGCACTGGACTAGTAGCTTGAAGAAATTCCTTGAAGGTATGAGGAATGTCCTTGTTAATACATTTTTCTTTCAAAATGTAGATTGTTTTAATTAAATTGAGAACTTATGGAAATTAAATAGGAAGCGTTAAAATTTTTTGTTGTTTACAGTTTACAGGAAGCCAGGTTTGACACCAGGTCGTGGTGAAAACATTTACAGCTGTGACTATGGTAAACCCCCTCACAAGGGGCAGGTGTGCAACGTAGATGTGAAGAACTGGGAACCCTGCACGGAGGAAAACAGATTCAACTACCACAAGTCATCACCGTGCATTTTCATCAAGCTGAACAAGGTAATTGTGTAACTATTAGAAATATTGACTTATTTGCTGCCAACCTTACAAGGATGAAGGTACATAACTATTGTTAATTTTGAACTCAAAGCAAGAACGGCTAGAGTTTTTTTTTAAAGGTTAGTCTGTAGTGCTCACTTTTTCCCGAATGGCCTACAGCAGCCATTGTAGTAGATCATTTTCTTTTCATAAAATTTAATATTTTTGTTCTTATTTAATTCTTATTAAAAGAAAAAATTCAATTTTTTAAAATATTACTGTATGAAGTTATAACAAAAAATTCTCTAAATTTTCTTAAGGAATTAATAAAGAATTTTATATTGTATCTAATTAATACAGAGGTATTTAAACTTTTAAATTCAAAGTTTGTAATGTACCATACATGGGTGACAACAAAATATTTTTTGTTCTGTCAGCACGAACACTGACTTGTCTCTTTACGAGACGTGGCCAGCTTCAGTGAGCAACTGGCAGAGCGTGTAGCTATATTTACACGTGGGTTCAAGTTTATGTTGATGTTGTTGACCATTTTCTTGTAAGCTTGCCATGTTTTTTTTTTTTTTTTCCCTCAGATTTATAACTGGGTTCCTGAGTTTTACAATCGTTCAGCAGATTTGCCAGCTGACATGCCAAACGATTTGAAACATCACATTGCTGATCTGGAGACAAAGAATGCTTCTCACATGGTTAGTGTTCAAATGTTAAACATTGATTACATGTTAATTTTTCTGTAAATAAATTCTTTGGTGCTTTTCATCTGTTACATAGATGATATGGACTATTGTGACTATGAAAAAAAGTGTTTTAAAGCATGACTGCAAATAGTGGGTTTCTTATGCATTTGACAGATACACACAAAAATAGGACGACACATAATCGCGGAAGCGCATACGCGGCGTTTCGCTGCTTAGAGCAGCTTCCTCGGGCAAAGAGACATGGCTGACTGTGGTGTGCTTGCCGATGCACTGATGCTGATGCACTGATGCTGATGCACCTAGCAGCCAATGGTTGAACTAATATGAGGCACGAAACGTCGTGATACGTGCTTCCGTGATTGTGTCGTCCTATTTTTGTGTGTATCTGTCAAGTACTAAAACATGAATACTTGTGCTGGTCTTTTGTACATACTGTTAGCCTAGCGGCCTCTTCCTTTCTTTTACATTTTTATGCATTTAGTATGTCTGATTCAATGCTAGCATTTGACAATCTGTAATCTGAGATATTCATCCTTCCTTTTTTTTTTAAACTTGTGGAAAACTAAGGTAAGACTTCCCCACGAGTGTTTATCCTCTTAGTTATTATATGGAATGTTTGTTGCTATAGTGGTGCATAAGAAGCCTTATAAACAATTTGACACCACACAGTCGCATTAATAAACCTAAACTCGCTCACCTCCCAGATTTATTTATTTAAAAAAAAAAAAAAAAAAAAAAGCCTGAAAGTTGTTTCTTGCCCCTCAGGGTAACTAAAGAATTCATAAGGTTACAATGTTGTATTTTGTAAGCAACAAGAAAATTTGTTTATGCACTGTAGTATACAGGCTGTTTGGAAATTCATATTACAAACTTCAAGGGCTTTTTAAGGGGACTGAGGAGACAATATTTTAAACAGAAAGCCGTGGTCGTAAATGCACAGTTTCCATGCTCCTGCCATTACAATGTGTCAAATGTGTCAGTGTTTTGCAGCCGGATAGGCAGTATGATGTCAGAAGAGCACCATGTCAAATGAGATGTGACATGAGGTACAGAATTAAGTGACATTTGACTCATTACAGAAGCAAGTAAAATTTATTTAGTAACAATACCAACGTAACAAAAAAAACTTTAATTTGTCACAGTAACACTTGTGTCAACAGTGGGAAAAACACATTTCTGTCTGTATTGTGCGCTGGATGTGTCCCTTACGAAACTGCTCACTTCAACAAAGGCTTGATGTGATGACCAGCAACATCGTTGCACACATTGTAGATACTAATCATGTTCCGGTACACTCGTTCCATCACACCAGGTGTTCCGTTAATCTATGGTGCAATGACCATAACTCGTACACCATATTCGTCATACGACCCCACAGGAAATATTTCACTGGCGTTAAGTCCGGCTATCGTGGGGGCCATGCAGTAGGACAACCCCGACGTATCACTCTCTGCCCAACTTGACAGTTAAGATATTTCTGAAAATCGTGTGTAAATAGCGGCGGTGCACCATCGTGCTGAAACCACTGTTCTTGACGGACTATCAGTAGCATGTCATCCAAGAACTGGGGCAATACGTCATGTAGGAAGATCAAGTAAGCAGAACACATTAACCTGGTTGGTAGAAGGTACGGCCCGATCACTTGACCGTGTAGAAAGCCTGCCCACACATTGATTGAAATTCTGTGTTGGATTCCCCTGACTTGCGTCATGTGCAGATTTTTGTTTGCCCAGGCATGGCTGATTCGAGAATTGAGAATACACTCCCTCGTGAATTTACGTTTATCTATGAACAGAACTCTTAAGTGGAAAGTGGGGCTCATCAATGCAGCGGTGCAGAAACCATGTGCAGAAGTTAACACATGGTACAAAATCGGCTGGTTGCAACGTCTGTACCCTTTGGGGGTGGTGAGGATGTAATTGTTGCTCGTGCAGAACCTTCCATGCTACGTTTTTAGAAACATCCAACACACGCGCAATTTTTTGCGTATGTGTTAACTGGTTCTGCTCATCATAGTGCCTCTTTCAATTTGGGAGTGCTGCGTCTCGTGAAGCACCACAACCGTCTCGGTGAAGGTACCTCATTTTTGGAGCAGTCGCACAATTCTGGCAAAAAGGGTATGCGATGGAGTGGTGCGTTATGGATATCACTCTTGATACAACCAGCGAGCTGCTCTTCCATTCCCTTCCACTGCGCAATACACCATCATGTCAGTGTATTCTGCAAACTACTTCATAGCAAATTGGGGCCGTAGCCCCTCCACACAACTGCACTCGCGTGTGTCGCAAATATGTACCGACCGGGAGTCGGCAACTCCGGTTCACCACACATGAAGATCTGTTGGTTATACTATATCTTGGACTGGCAGTGAGGTTGCTATGGAGGAAGTTGGTGCGTGTGCCCTGTGCGACTAGTGGTTTGAACTTCCCGCCCGGACTTCGGCCGTGCTCGGCCGCCGTCGAATGCACTCGTGTTCGCTCTCCCCTCCTTCCCCCACTTTTTCCTCCCGTGCCTAGCTCAGACGCTCAAGTCTGCGAGAGAGTAGTCTTCTCCTGGGCCCGATCGGGGGCGGTTGTGTTTAGCTTGCGACCGCGGTGCCACACCTGAGCCGTGTCATTGGTAAGTTCATTTGTTTAATTGAGTTTTGCGTTTCTATTCTCCACATATTTTCAGTTAGGTTTGGTTTTGTGATTGTTTTCGTTAATGACACGTCGAGGGTGTGCTGTCGCGGCCGCGAGCCCAGTACGACTTGGAATAGGTTCCTGCCTTAATTTTTGATGGAATAAAGTGGCGCGCGTGTGTCGGCCACAGCAGAATTGTAATTTCCAGCCTAATCTTGTAACGTAAATCTGTATAATTTTCTCAGTGAAGAAAATATTCTGTATACACCTATTTGTCAGACCTTGTATGGTATCGTGAGTTCTATAAAATGGTTTTGCTAAGGTCTGTCGTACATCATTGGTAGCTTTGTTAACCCTGTGTCAATGTTGTACCTTAAATGTGTGTGCTAATGGGAAGGGTACTGGTGAGTGGCATTGGGCCTTGGTCGATGCTTAGCAACGCCAAGATTAGCAGCCTGTTATTACTGTGTCTGCTAGAAGCGGGCTCAAATATTTGTGCACACTACATTATAATAAAATCTTGGGACGACCGCCCCTCACGCTATTACACTTGAAAATGTTTTGATATTCTGTTAAAATCCACTACATTATTGAAACATTGGGCTGAGGTCCTGAGACACAACCTTCCTCGTCTATATCATGATACTTTGTGCAAATGGTGGAAGCAAAATTCTCTACACATGTTACCCCAGGCCGCGTGCCTGTTGGTGGACTGACATCATGTGAACACAATTCCACCAACCCCACTAGAGCCTAATGAACAAAATCTGCATAGAAAACGGTAACCATGCAGGAAAAAAACTGGAAAAAACCAGAACATACCACAGGGCTAATGTTAACCCCGCCCAAGGCCTACTAGCCATAACATTATTGACTATACCCTAACTGAATTATAGATTATTCTAGAGCTTGTGACTGCATTTCCATACCTTCCCCTTCCAAAACTGAGACCATTAATAAGGAAATAATTAGTTAAAATATTACTGAATAATAAAATACAATACCTGCTTCAAATTACATTACATAAAACAAAATACGAAATAAAAACATAACCCTGCAATGCTACATAGTATAAAGTGTTCTCTGACAGAATGACAAATCATATTAAGCCACAGCCTTAACTGTTGGACCTAGAAAAGTGAAGTTTTAGTGGGTTTCCATCAAGGTGTGTAGGTGAGCACTAAGAAGGGATTTTTCAAAATTCAACATTTAAGGGGGTGTGAAAAAGATGGTTTAATGTGTTTTTGATTGTTCCTCTATATCTGTTGAACCAGTTGAGATATTGAAGTACTCTTATCTTCAAGATGATGCTTACATAAACACCCAAAATGCTTTTTCAAGATTTTTCCAAGTTTGACATAAAGAGGTAAAAAAATAATAAAATGTGTTTTTGATTAATCATCTTAATATATCAAACCCACTAAATGTTCAGAAATTGATGTGTTTCTTGCTTAAGGATGATGCTTGCTTATAAATAATGTAAAAGCATTTTCTTAATTTTTTAAATTTTGCCACTTAAGGGTGACAATTGTGATTGAAGAGTTTTTCGAAATTTGACCCTTACAAGGAGTGTGTACTGGTGTCAGACTTCCGCGTTTGATGCATTGGAGCAGCGGAACAGTAAGTGCTAGAGTAGCATGCTCGATGGGAAGCATATTGCGTATCAGCACACCAATTTGGTGTGCAAGGTTTTCGTTATAGTCTTTTTTCCTGTGGGAATTGAATCAATGACCCTAAAATTTGCTTTATGGATAGTATGAAGTAAAGGCCAACGCATGCATCTTGTATTGCACTTTACAAATTCAAGTAATATTTTCGGAGACACAGTAGCAGTTTTTAGCCATTTTGAGAGGCCCCAAAATCTTGTTTCTAAAGATTATGCTGAGTTTTTAAAATTATAGAACCATAGTTCAGTGTATGTTTTCTTCATTGACAAATGTAATATTAATTAGTTAGTGGTTTCATGTAAAAAAAAGAGTACGTTATATGCTGAAACACTGTTCATGTGGCAGGTGAGGTCTTCTTTTAAGGGTATGAAAAGACATGGAAATTGGTTTTTAATAAATTGGCACTGTTAATTGAATCTTTTGCTTTGAGATCATGATAGCGTGAATACCTGTAAATAAGTTTCAGGATTTTTCGGAGTGTGAAGGAATGAAATATGTTTTTAAATTAAACGTAATTTTAGTTTTAGACCCAGCATATTATTGTTGTGGATTTTACTTGAATTGTATAAGTATACAAATTTCTTAAATGTGATTTAAAAGATTTTTTAAATTCACCCTCTAAAGGGGTGAAAGGGTGTAAAGTATGTTTTCAATCAGCATGTATTATTTATCCAACCAGTCAAGATATTTAGATGTTGTTTGCTTAAGAATTATGCTTACGTTAATACATAAAAGTTATGTGAGTTTTTGTATTGGATAAAATAAGTAAAATAGCACAGGAAATTATTGGTTTGTAAACAGTCAAGGCAGACAGTTAAAAAAGTGCGTATAGTATAATCATCTAGAAATAATTTGCACAGAGTAACATTATGTTATTCTGTCATATGTAAATTGGTACATTTTTTTGGTCATGTACCCGTATACATTAGTGAGTTCTTTAATTTAAATACCATAACCTGGTATGTCATGAAGGAAGAATACTGCCAACATAACTTGGTATGCCATGAACGGATAGCTAGTCATGCATAAAAATAATTTGTTACTTAAACATTTTTTAAGCATTATGTCGGTGAATTAAAAAGTAATTTTTCTATTCTCCGTTTACTCTAAGTTGAGTTTTAGGATAAACAAAACAAATTATAAACAAACATTTTCATTGGCTGCTGACCCTCGTGCACTGTGATATTGCATATGAAATTTATCTTTATCTGTCGTGTACATATAAATTTACCACTCCATCACTTAATGAGAGAATTTTATTAACAAATATCCAAAATATACAGACCTTGCAAACACAACCTACGACGCTATATGTTTATTACTGTAATTATGGTTAACAGACGACACGTCCGTACAGTTGATTAACGAGTTATTTAACGACTGACGTACTGTTAAACGTATGAGTTTCTTGGTACACTTTCCAGTATTTAGAGATGTACGATACTCTGAATATACCATAAGTTTAGTTCAGTAATAATTACGACAGTAATAATAAGTGAGAAATACCACAGTCAGATATGGTTTTTTTTTTTTTTGGACATTAACACGTCACTGTTTTGGCTACTGCGAATGATTTTTCCGTGTATCCGTTTATCCATTTTCCGTTCCACTTAGTCTGAACCAAAATTCCTTGACCTATTTTGTTCCATCCTTGTGTCAGTTTATGTTTACATTGCTTGCGGTTTAGGTTATGTGACGCTGACGTGAACAGTGAAAATGTCTTGCATGGTATTCGAAACGTGGATATATGTCTTCATTACTAAACAAACTGCGGTGATGTTTATAAGGCTAGAATAAAAATCTTGCATAACATTCTTTACAATAAAAAGTAACAAATATGTGTTGTGAATTATCAGCAGATTGTTTGGTGATTTATAAAATGTAATTTTTCCAAAATGAAGTACAAAATAATCCAGGAAGACTTTAACTGTTTCGCTGTAGAATTAAAATTTTTAATTGTGCCAAGATACTGTAAAAAAAATTATAAAAAAAATTTTTTTGTAAATAGTTTATTCCTGGTTATTTTTAAGCGAGAAAACAATGTATCTATGGTTTACAGAGTCATTTAATTCGATGTTCGACTAAAGTCGCACGTTTCAGTTTATAAATATTTTGTATATTCGACTATAGTCGAATGTCGCAGCGAAGGAGTTAAAGTAAGTTTAATCACATTTTGTTGACAACTTTTTTCTGCATGTAGTACCAAATTTTTGTTAACGTTAGTACCAGAATATTTTAATATGATCGTTAGTCATGGCTTGATAATCACAATTAAATTTCGAAATATACTGTAATTGCACATGATGTCAATATTTTTATCAAATTTTCATGTAATTTTTGTTTCCGTATGTCGATAGTATGTACAAAATTTTCACGCAATATTGTTCTAATATATAGGGCGGTGTTGTTTCGTATGATACTGACTGTACACAGTTTTGTCGGTTGGAAATAGTACGTTGGCACGCTGCACAAATTGAGCCAATTACAGTAGAATCTAGTGAAGTGTAATGATATTAGTTATTTTTTACTTCAAAACTCAACGTAAGAATGAACAGAGAATACCAATCTTATGTTATTCATAATTTAAAAATTAGTTTTATGGGAGTTCATTAATTACATTTAAGTAAATATAAAAATATCAACTGCAATGTATTTGCCAAGACACTATTCTACACACATATATATATATATAGTGAGAGAGAGTGTGAAAGAGAGAGAGAGTGAAAGAGTGAAAGAGAGAGAGAGTGAAAGAGTGAAAGAGAGAGAGAGAGAAAGAGAGAAAGAGAGAGAGAGAGAGAGAGAGAGAGAGAGAGAGAGAGAGAGAGAGAGAGAGAGAGAGAGAGAGAGAGAGAGAGAGAGAGAAAGAGAGAGAGAGAGAGAGAGAGAGAGAGTGAAAGAGAGAGAGAGTGAAAGAGAGTGAAAGAGAGAGAGAAAGAAAGAGTGAGAGAGTGAAAGAGAGAGAGAAGGAGATGCTGTTAAAAGCTATTTGAACTGTTAATAAAATATGTACATAGTTTCTGAAGCTACCTATAGAGTGTTTTTCCCCCCTTTTAATGGTAAAATATACTGCTACCTGTCTTTAGTGTCTCAGGATATAAAGATATAAACCATTATTTATGAAAGAAGAAAAAAATAATCCTAGTCTTCCATTCTTCCATTTTGAATGATAATGCGTGGTATATAATATAACACTGTCATAGAAGTTCAGGTCTGGACACTCGCCTTTCTACCAATGTATTTTGCTTGACCCCCTTGTTGTTTGTCTGCAGTTCACCAAGTTACCGAGTGTGTTGTGCATCTTTGGTGCTGCAATCAGAGTGGTCGGGCTCAAACTCCGCCTTTTTTTTTTCCAGTGTTTACATTAGAAAGTAAATAAAGATTGCTGGAGCCATGCTTTAGTATTGTGAGCGAAGCATTTCATGACTTGATAAAAGAATATGTTTTGATAAATTGTTTACCTATCTTTATAATGTAAAAACACTGGAAAAAAGTTGAGCCAGACTGCTCTGATTGCAGCGCCAAAGATGCAGGACACTCTCTGTAACTTTGCGAACTGCAGCCAAACAAAAAAGGTATCAAGTTTCTAGACAAATGTCCAGACCTGTTCTTCTACGGCTGTGTACATATTGTGAAATGTGTAGCTAGGTACTAACATTTTAAGGACCATCGTTTTATGCCCATATGTCAAGGATTCTTTTTAGCCTTATTTGCCTTTATTATTCTGTAGTTATTAAAATATACTTACATAAATACATGAAACCAAAACATTAAAATTAAGTTACTTTAATACTGGATACAATTATTGAAATTAAAAAAACTAGCACAAACACCGGTTCTCTTTTTCACAATGGCTGTTGAATTGGAAACTAAACCTGCTATATTCTTTAACCATTAAATTTGTCCCATTGTTAAATAACTTCTATAACTACTTACACGGACATGTACAATTTCACAGATTCAAACAAAATTTTTGTTCATCTTGTAATGTATAGTAAGTTAGCTGGTGTACTAGTATTATTTAACATGCAAGTTGCTGTTAACGTTTTATTCACTTAATTTTTAAGTACGGTAAAATAAAACTAAGATTTTGCTAGTCTTTACTAGTTTTTATTATTTTGTATGGATATTTAAATTATCACAGCAAATTTATGCTAGTTAAAACAATTAAAACAAACCGTTCTTGACCGGCATCTAACAAACTGAAATTACGGAGCAGGTAGCACTGTCATCGCACATGATTCATGATATTTCACAAACTCAAGTTGTCACTTCGTAGGTAATAGTTACATAGAACTTAGGTAACTGCAACTTAACCGCTTAATTTTTGTTACCATTTAACAATAAACGTACCACTATCACTCACTGTACTAGATGTAAGCACCCATGTCACTGTCTGGGTTACTGATATTCCCAGTGTTCTAGACACACCATGATGGCACGAGGATTTCTCGCAATGTGTGAAGAGACAACTTTATTCGTTGTCTTAAATCATGTGGTTTTTTTTCTACCCATGTGCAACATGTTGAAGAGGACAAACCAGTATTTGTTTTGATGCATATGATAATTTTTTGAAGTAAATAAAGTGTCTAGAAATGTTTAACATACCAGTTAAATATTTTATGTATGCCTAACGCTAATGGTTTGTAGAAAATATCGTAAGAGTTTTGCTATTTCTTTGAGGCTGACAATGAGAGGCAGGAGTTAACCAACCACCCACCACACTCCGTTCTCCAGGCTATGCCCCGGGATCAACTATTGCAGATACACTTGCTTTTCGCCAGGATATCATAATGTTGTTCGTTGACTGCAAAATTAAATTATACTCTGGAAGAGAATCTAATAGCAGTTTGCCAGGATATTGTAATATTGTTTGTTGAAATAATTAATTTTAATAAGTACACACATTCTGAATGAAATTACGTATATCCTAGAAAATAAACAATAACTTGTATATATTTAAAGGAACATGGCAGACTCTTTCACTGATATTCCAGGATTTGGGAATCAAGCACGCTGAACTGCCGATGTAATTGTTTAGTTTTACATTTGTGATCTCGGAAACCCAATTGATACGCTTAAGTTGGGAGTAAAATTTTTCCTTGTTCATTTCAGTATTTTTATTTTCTTGGTTTGAAAGAAAATTAACTACTTTACTAATGGGTGAGTGAAGTGAGTGAGTGATATTTGTTAGTGCTTAACATCGAGGTCTTTTAGCTCTGGTGAGGGATGACATTATGTGAGTATGGAGCAGTGCCGGAATGAAGGGGCAGGGGAAACTGGAGTCCTTCGAGAAAACCTGCCAACCAAGACTATCGTCTGGCACAATCCCCACGTGCAAAAATCAGGGTACCGACCTCGCCAGGAATCAAATCTGGATTGCATTGGTGGGAGGCGAATGGTCTGGTCATTAGGCCGTCGTGCCCCTCTACTTTATTAATGAATGTAGCTGTCAAACTTAAGGTGAGAACAAATGCCAGTTCTCTCCCTTCCCCTATTGTAGACGACTCCACCACCATTGGGGCACACATAGTTAAGCCCTTTTAAAAGACTGTAAATCCTTTGCTTGCACTGCTAGACCATCACTGTTTCGTGTTTAGGCTTGTAGGGTTTGTTGTAATGAAATCAGCTGAGTGAATGATTTGTTGCAGTTTGGAGGAATGGTAACAATTCAGTAATCTGTAATTGCAGTTGGCTGATACAGAATTTTCATGCATGAAACATGTATAGTCATACTATATTTTATTTGAATACAGTACCCAGTTTTTGCAGCAGTGATGAGTCATTTACGACAGTTGTGAGAAAGTACGAATATGGCAATCTCAGTGAAGATGCTGCCTTTCTTGCTTCATACATGTTGCAATGTGTTGGAAAATTAATATATATATTTTTTAATGAAACTATTCCAGTTGCACTCTTTTGTGCCAATGCATCAGAACAAACGGAATCTCACTGTTGAGACATTACACACACATTAGGAGCAGTTTCCAAGGCCTCCAAAATAGCAAAAAAAAATTTACTTTCTTGGTAATGTTGGGCTATATCAACAAACAGGACATTGTATCATGTTTGACTATGGCCAAACAGTTTGGAAACCTCTCCAATTACACACACAGAGGATTATCAGAGAAGTGATTGAAATTGGAAGCACCCAAATAATTTTAATAGAGAAGATGGGTATAATCTCACCAAAATTGAAATCCTTTGCCCAAAACTCTCCATAAGCCCAGCAGCTGAGTATTACATAGTTTTTGTTGTTTCCCTCTGTTTTGACTTTCCCCATGTTTCCTATTGATTGTGTGTGCTTATACAAGTAGTAGGTTAGTTTGTTTTGCAGATTAAAACACGAGGTGTAACAGTTAAAATCATTCATATTTTATATCAGTTATTAATTTTTATTATTGTATATGTATGTAATTAACATAAGGTAATCATAAGTTAGTGTAACCTTTTTTAAAACTATTTGTCTTAAATTTGCCATTTAAAAACAGTTAAAATCAATGTATGTGATAACCTATGTGAAATTGGCTGTTTGAATTTTTTCTGTACTGCATATTTGGATGGCTTAGTTATGTTCAATTTCTTAATGTAGTTTTAAGGCTTAGTGCATCTCTATTTCACAGCTAAAAATTTTCTCCAATAATTTTTGTGAAAACCATATAAAAAAATCAACAACGCAAATACTGTAGATAAGAAAATTTATTTAATTTCATATTACATCCTAGAAAACTAAACAAACATGTAAATGTGCATATGTGTATAATGACAATGTGCTCACAAATGAAGACACTTTTGAATATCCATACGCATAAGCACTAATGAAAATATAGTCTACTGACATTGCTATTCAATTTTCATATTTCAATGAATGTCTGTATGTTACTCTGTGTGTTGTTTGTATGGTGATTGTTTTTTAGCTAAACACTGTGTGGGTTAGCTGTGAAGGAGAGAATCCTGCTGACGTGGAATATCTTGGCAGAATAGAATACATTCCTCACCGAGGATTTCCAGGCTATTTTTATCCCTACGAGAACTCTGTTGGTTACTTGAGTCCTATCCTTGCCATACATATTGTGCGGCCAAGAAGTAAGCATTTCATTCTGCTTTGTATGTTAAATTTTTAAGAAAAGATTTTAAAAAATTGGTGACATACTTTGTATTTAGTTTACAAATACTAACTTATTTAGCCCAGCTTCTGTTTTATCTGCTCTCTCTTCTTATAAAATATGGATCTGCTGTAGTGAAGACATTTTCAACAGTTCTAAGTACGTAGCATGAGTGTTTTGTTTGGCTTATGCATTCAAGTTAACTATTTTCACACTGGCAACTTTGCTGTTTACTGAGGTCATCTGTTAATTTGACTGAGAAATGTTTGTGGATTCAACCAGTAACTGTGTTTATTATTCTAGTGTACATTAAAACCATATCAGTGATGTGCAAAACAAGATACAGTAAAGCCGTATCAATTTTGTGTTTTAAAATTTACCGCAAAATCAAAATACTCGTCACTGTCCAGGCAGTCAACTTTGTTTTAATGACGGGGTATGATTAAACAAAAGAAGAAATGTTTGCTCATACTGTTATTTATTCTGTAATGATACCGAGTCAAATGTGCATGCGCAGACACTCGCCACTTGCAGCGTAGCATCAGTTTGAGAAATATCTCTTATATTAGGGGATTTATTTCGTGGATCCGAGCCCTAAACAAGCGAGAGATGAAATTCCTGGCCATTACACAACTGTTTTTATTTCCTTGTAAGATGCTATTTCACAAATTTACAATCACTAAACAAATTTGAGGCGCGTGGCAGCTGATAAAAAAAATAAATAGAAAAATCTATCAACCGCTACACTTCATGGCCGGTTTCTTAAAAAGAGATCTTTCAGGGGTAAGAAAATAAACGAGAGAGAGAGAAAGAGAGAGAGAAAAATTAAGAACAAATAAGTTCCAAATGCAACTCGCCACTTCCACATCGTGATCGCAATTGCTTCGGCTCACGGAACCACAACAGTTAATGGACACGATAAGAGTTAAATCCTGCAGGTATGTGCGACACCCATCATTTCGTTTTCTCTTTGTCCGCATTGTCGTGTCTCTCTCTACTCCCTGCAACTGTTGTACGTCTACCCACCACGCAGACTGCTCGAAGACTGGGGCAAGGAAGTCTCCTTCGCGGCCACCAAAATGGCGAATGACAACTCCTTCCCTTACTACTGTTGAGAACTCTTTTAATTTACAGAAACTGTTAACAAACAGTTTAGACATGAAAGCTTACAAAATATATGCTAATGTAAAAAAATATTAATGAAATATAATTATAGTTAAGTAAGAAAAGACTTCACAGTTTATATTTATATAAATTTACATTTCCACTCTTGGCGGAGTGATATGTTCACTGGTGGGCTGTCAGATTCAAGTAACACCATGTCAGTTCCAGGGGGAAGGGAAAAACCACATCCCTGTGCCCTTTGTCAACCCCTGCTTGGCGCCAGCCTTTCACGTCTATAACCACTCGGCGAGGCTATAAAATGCAATAATTTGTAATTATTTTCACAATACTTGAATATTGGGCAGTTATGTTGCGTTTATGCAACTTTAGTACCTAATATTAGGGAACCCATATTACACTGAAAGCCTTTTCCGGGACTATACAGTTTACCAAAGCTAAAATATAGGACTAACATCGACTAACAAGGACAAAGGAAGGTGGAGTATTTGTATATATCCCTCCAAAATTAGTTAACAGTACAAAAATAATTACCATAAATAAATAAATTAACAAAAAAAAATTTTAATTGCGTCTTATATCTTTGTCTGTAAAAATGTTTGTATTAAACCATTTTGCACCTAGAAATACAAATTTTCCGGGACCCTCCTTTTTATTAGCCGGTAATAAGTGCATCTGCTCTACAAAATCTCATTCAGGGTTGACAGGTATGTATAAGGCAAATTGGGTAGGAATTACTGCAATTTGTTAATTTGTAAGTTTAGAAGTTGGATAAATGTTAATTAATACAGTACATTCAGGGTTGCTACAGGTCTGGAAAACAGGGAAAACAGGGAAAACCTGGAAAAGTCTGGGAATTTCAAAGTGGTCAGGGAAAACCTGGAAAAGTCAGGGAAATTGCTTCTGGTGACTGGAAATTCAAATTGTAGAACAAACTTTAGGCTTAGCAATAGAAGTTTATAGGCTTTTGCGGTCCTTGTACAGCTGACTAGGGCGACTTCTGGGCTGGAGTCGCATCTTCATAGGTGCAGGCTTAGCGATTGACTTTTGGACAACCATTCTCTCTATGAAAATGTTAGCAATTCATTTTAATAATAGTTCCAGTTAATTATAACTTAGTACAGTTCTCTGGATTGTGGTGTGTGTTGAACACAAGTAACTGTCAGTAGTACATTTATCAAACCATTTTTAAAAACAGCAGTGCAAATTTAGTTTATTTGAATATTTTAAGATAACTTATAGTGATTTTTAACTTCACAAAAAACTGTAAATTCAAAATTTTTGTCTGGAAAACCTGGAAAAGTCAGCGATATTTGATCTAAAAATTCTGTAGCAAACCTGACATTGTTTTTGTGGACAGGTGTTTAACAAGGAGCATTCGTTTAGCCTAGGTAGAGTTAATTGTCAACTCACATTTGGAAAGTGATATGAGTGTAGCTTGCTTGCTTCCGAATAGTGAACAATGCTAATTGCTGGTAAGCGTTCAATCACAACCTTGCTAACATGTGATAGAGAAAACCTAGTCCAGTAATTTGGAAAACCTAGACAACTCTAGTAGGTTTATTTTTGTGAACACCTCTAAAAGATCATATGATGAGCCAGTTGGAACACTATAGGCAGTTCGGAATAAAGTGAGCACTCGAAAAAGCCCTGCTAAAGATCTATTTCCAGCCAATTCGTATCTTTCCGCGTGTAACGGCTAACGACGGGAAAAGTCTAACCTCCTGGGACACGTCACTTTATATTTGCGCGTGCTAGATAAATTGTTCAGTCGATAGGTACCTATATAGTTTGATAAAAAAAGAAGTTTATTAATTATATAAAATAAAATTATATCGCTGTCTGTTGATTTTTTTTCAGTATTGTTGTATTTAAATACGAATAAACACGGAACTATGTTGTGTTATTTCGTTGCCAACCATACAAGCAATAAGGTGACTATCGGTAATGTTGAATTGTATGTAGTAACAGCTAGTGATATTTTTCAAAGGTTAAATATTTAGTGTTCACTTTATTCCGAACGGCCTATATCTTCGTATTTGTGCTTTCACTGTACTTTTAAAAGTCATTTCACCATACAGTTGCAACAAAAGAACTGTCACATTCAAAGTCAAAATAATTGTGTGTGCATTGCGTAAGAACAAAAATTAGTGCAAGCTGATTGACACAATCACAGATAGACAATTTTTATTATTTTTTTAAAAAAAAGCTGTAATATATTATAACCAGATTACCAGTATCAAGATCACAATTGTAACATACATATACTGTACTCTTAAAATATTGTCAGAGTATACAGTAAACAGTGTATAAACAAAAAGTTTTGGTGGCACAATGGGGTGGGGGGTGTCACTCATTTTGGTGTTAATACATATAGACAACACAGTGATGTGTAATTAATCTTTTTTTCCTGTGGAAAGTAGGTTAAACGGTCAGTCAAGCACTTTTTTGACAGCTGAAATAGGAATTGGTTAACCAAAAAATGTATGTGTAATAGAATATTTTTCTGCAACGTTTGTAGAACCTGGTTACAAAAATTAATTGGTGCATATTTGAAACATTAGTTCGAGAAGCAGTGGTTAGCAAGAGAACACTGTACAAATTTTTCAATTTTTATTGAATAGCTGGGAGCCAAAGTACTTCAACGCACAGTTTTACGGTGGTGTTGCTCGCATTGCATTTATATATGTTACTAAAGTAAAGCCCTGAACAGCAACTTTAACTGCTGTTTGACGGTATCACATTAGCATATAGAGGCAAGAACACGCATATTAAATTTGTGAATATTTGTATGAAAAGTTAAATTGACAATTGCTTGTTAGTAATTTTCATTTTCTGTCTAATTAGTCTTCATAATTAAATTGAAAAACTGGCAAATTTTGAGCAAATTTTCGTGCTTATAAAAATGGTTACTTAAATTTGAAAAAGTATAAAATCCACGATTCACTGCAATGTTTGTGAGCTCAAACTGTTCCTTCACACTACCAGGACATTACATTTTTATGCTCTTGTTTTGGTTTCCTGTGTAGAACAATGTTTGAATATCTCTTAAAAAATTTTAATTTCTTCAATTCTTGCTGGTCACTATTTCGGCATCTGTTTGAAGTGAAGTCTAATATGTTTCCTTTGAACTCAAATCAAAGTCAAATATTTTATGGTTTACTTCTGTGCTATTGTAATACTTATGCATGATTCAAATGTGGCTCTATATAGGTCTGGATTATCTGTTTCCAACTGATTATGTAATGTCTTTGTTGTGCCACAACAGTAAAACAGAATGTTTATATTTTGCAATGGAGAGAAAATAAAACATCAACATCAAAACTAAGTAGAATTTTGTATTTAAATTTCACTTCACTACATTAACACTAAAGATTTACTCAAAAATCGAAATAAAGCCGAGTACTGCTTTGCACAGATAAAAACGGACCAAGATTGGAAATTTTTATATAAGGGTAAATAAATTCCAAATGTTAAGTGTAGAAGTACATACTTGCAGGTGAGAAAACACAAAACACTTCAGAGCAACCCCTAATGAACCCTATATGTGTTTTCACGTCTCAATTCATAAAAATGTTTAGGTAACATGAAAGTGGTTGTTTGATCTCGGGAGCACAAAAATGGTTGGTTGTCTCAGGAGCACAAAAATTGTTCTTCGTCTCAGTAGCACGAATGTGGTTCTTTGTCTCTAGAGTATAAAAGCGGTTCTTTGTCTCTGGAGAATAAAACCTAGTTTTTCTTCAAAATTTTGAAGCTTCACACACCCCTACTGTGTTATATCTCAGAACTCATTCAACCAATAGAAACCTATGTACATTGACAATTTATCATGCAAGCACTGAATTCACAGCCACCATAAACATGTGTGTACCATCAGCACCCCTATTTATTTTATTAGAATCTTGTGAAAGAAAATTATTTACAGTGAAATTTAAAGCCATTATTGTCTTTGGTTTATGCATTGTTAGGCTGTTAGATACTGCCCTTTCGAACGCGGTAATCTGTGTCGGTCCCAAAACAGCTTATTCAAAACATTGTCAACTAATTTGAACTGCATCACTTATGCAATTTTTGATTTTAATTCCTGATGTAACTTGTTAGGCTGATGACTGCTGATAACCAGATATCAGTTTTTGTCCTGCCCTTTAACCTTACCCTTCCTCAGTTTAAAATAATTCCAGCTATGAAACAGCTTGCCAAGCTGTTTTTCCTATTTCTTTTGCTACTTTCATTAACTTCATCTTTTCACCTAGGGTAAAGGATCGGGCTGACTGTGTGTGCATGTATGTGCTAGGTTTGGTGATTTATCCTAGACCAGATAACAGATGCACTGTTGTTAAGTATCCTGTAGCAACATCGCCCCGTACCGCGCATTCCTCCCAGTAAGGTGCACACTTTTGGTACTGCCAATTATGAAGGGAAAAATAAGTGCACGTGGTACATAGGTGTTTAAGGTATATCATTTCTTCCATTATTATAGTGTCACATTAAGAAATAAAATTTTTCTCTCCAAAAATGTAATACATGCATTGAATGTAGTGACCTAAAGCTTTTTTTAGTCTGGCATATGGAATCATTAGAATGGTGTCCAGCAAAAGTAGTACTTTAATTTCGAGTACATTTATCACATTCCTAGAGAAATTTCAGTTAAACACTTTAAAAATGTGCATATGTTAACATATGCTATCCAAGGAGACTCACAATACTTATAAAATTTTAATGTTAATTTGTCAATTACAGTGCTTTCTAATAAACCTTGGAAACCTATAGCACTTATGCAGGCAACTTAATTACCTTTCTATGTCATAAATAATAAATAGAGCTTAGTGTTTTGATGAAAATATTTTCATTATTTCATCAATTTTGATTAGATAATTTATATGTTTTTCACTATTTTTCCTGTAATTTTGTCATAAATTTCACTAATTTTACTACCTGTTAACAAATATTTTCGGAGCTAACAAATGTGTGTACAATTTATTACTTTAGTCCAATATTTACGGAAAATACTTTCCTTTACACAATTTTGTAAATTGATTGACTGGTTGAAAGTCTGCTTACATTGCAGTATATAGTTCAGTCCATGTAAACAACACAAATGCTTAAGAATAGAATTATGAGAGGAAATTCATAAAAAAGTTATTATTTAAACAGCCTTAAATCACACACATTTTTGGACAAAAATCTATAATTAAATGTTACGGTGATGCACTCCGTAGTTGCTACTTGATATTTTACGCTCGTCCCAAAGTAGGGTTAGGCCTACCAGCCTAACTGATGTAAACAGTCTTCATATGATTATTATGCCCCGTGTTGTCATATACTAATACCTTAGAATATTGTAAATAATGAGAGTAATGATGTTTTACGTACATAACTTACCTTTGTAAACTTGCAGTAAATTTTTCCACGAGACGCGTTAAAAACACGAGTCTGCAAATGTAAACAATCAAGGCGCCTGAGCCAAATAAACATATAATATTCAGGGAAGTGTTTTTATAATGCACAAAATAATATAAATTAAAAACAGAAGGTGTTATACCTATTTAAGGCAACACGGGAAATATTGCGTGTTCCGCGTGGAGAAAGTTAAGATGTTATAGGAAAAGTTTGTTTTTGGTGATAAATGCGCGAGTGTTGAGGTGGTATGCCTGCAATTAGCCGACGGCCGCAGCACCACCCACTAACGGGATTTCCAGCCCCTTCTCGGGTATAAAAGGGCGAGCTCTCGTCCTCAGATGAGAGTTTTAGGGCTCGGACTCCTCCAAGCCTTCCCTGGGCGTCTAGCCTTCCTTATACCCTCACCCCTAAAGCTGACTGAGAAGTGTTAAGAGCGCAATAGGCAGCTTTCCTACTCTTGTACCTTAACACGCTGACTGCGAACTGGTAAGGGCGCAACAGGCAGCTTTCCTCACCCACTCTTCTAAGCCCGAAAAATACTAGGAGTCAGAGTACCTAGCAATCGCGCTCGGGTAAAAGGGAATACACCCTGTTAGTTCGAACGGCCGCCGCATGGTGCGCCCCTCATTACCAGATGTTCACTCAGAAGTGTAACTCCCCCGCGGAAGTCGGAAATGCGCGAGGCAGCCACGAGGCTCTACCATTTTGAGGTTAAGAAATGAAAGTGAGATTTGTATCTAGTGTAAAGACCATTTTCTTGTATGAACTGTAAATTCGTGTGAAGTGTTAATATAAACTAGTGATCAAGAAACCTGTGTATCATTCTTTAAAACTCATGTCTGATGACTCTGTCTTAATAATAAATATTGACCCTGAGGAGGTACTGTCTCTCGACGAACGAAAGCTGCAGACGGCCACAGAAAGGCGCCAGATCTGCCCCCCAGGAATTGCCATCACCTCGCACATTATTCCGGCACCTCAGAAGGTGCCTGGCCACCAGCTCTCCCTGTCTGCTCTCAGCCGCTAGTACCGGAAAAGAAAACTCAATCCAGACCAACTCAGCCAGATACTCAGAGAGGCCTGGCACTTAAAGCGGCCCCTGATCAGTCCAATAAAAACTCAGCCGCGGCCGGAACCTGCCCCCCTCCCCGGGTGAGCCAGCTTCGCAACGAGGCCCTGCAAGAACCAAAGCCACTCTCCAAAAGGAAAGTACGGCTCCTGAAACAACTTTTCTAAGTAACTGGGTACCAGACCTAGCCCCAGAAAAGAAGTCATGCTGCACCTCCCCAACGTACCCCTGTACTGTCAAGAGTATAGCTTCACCCCAGGAGCCCCACCTTCCGGGTACCCCGACATAACGGGTACCTGCCCAAGCCCACTAAAAATTATGCTCGACTAGCCAGGGTACTCGACAGGACCTATAAGAAGGAGGTATAGCGACAACTGTTAATAATGTTTGATAAAGGGAAACAAAAGCCGCTAGGCAACTAATTACATCTTAAAATTAAATATAAACATGTACTCACAGAGTATCATGGAGGTTGACAGCTACATACACGAAAAGGACGACACAATTTTCATGGAAGCGCGAATCACTATGTTTCGCCACACGTGGCTTCGTTGGGCAAAGAGAAGACACTGTACTGCAATATGGCAAACAGTAATTGGTTAACCTAGCGACCAGGAAGTGAACTAGAGAGGTAGGCGGCAGATTTGAAAATGAATTGTGGTTATCAGAGGTTGAGGCCAGGTGTGTGTAGCTGTCAACCTCCATGGTACTCTGCGAGTACATGTTTCTATTTAATTTTAAGATGTAATTATTACAGTTAATAGGTTATATTGACCCTCTATAATTTTGCACTTAGTCCTGCCCAGGGGGCTACAGGGGGGGGGGGCAAATTTCCCCCCCCCCTGGATTTGGAATTTTTGTGTATAAATATATTTTTTGTATTTTTAAATGTAAATAATGCTAACTTAAGGACATAAAACTGAAGTTTTATTATTAAAGTATCTAATTTATACATGCTTAATTAATAAAAAAGATGCAACAAGGTCACTGTCGTCTGAAAACAAAATCTTGCCCCCCCCCCCCCTGGAAAAACCTGAAATGACGCCCCTGGTCCTGCCACTTGAAAAACTACAAGCTAAATGTATTTGTCACATTTTAATAAATAACACACATATAAATAATTTGGTTAGTGGTAAAATATGAATACCTCTATTTTAATAACCTAAATACCTTCAACGTATTCATTCGTTTTTTGCCTCTACATTCAGTTTGTAGCTGACGCAACAATTTTATCCTCATTGTTTTTTTTTTTTTTTTCTGTTGATAAAGTTAATGCTGTATTTAGCTATATGTTCCTGGTTTTGATACAATGCTCACAAAACATTAATGTCTCTGGAAACATCAAATCAAGCAAATTATACATCAGAGCTATATAGGAAAGCCTTGCTGCCGCATGAACGTGTACATTCTTTATTTAATTACAATGTTAAAAAACATAAAAATTTAATAAATACCATATAAAAACATGATAAATAAACACATTCACTAAACTTAAACATATACACCCCATTTTCTAATCTATTTCAATAGCCTATACTTCAATCTCACTTTTGCTGTAAAAAATATAGATTCTGTCCGAAAGTCTTCTACAGTTCCTGTACTTCTCAATTTTCCATTCGTTGGCCATCGTGTAGGACTATTTTTAAATATTTCTTTATGTCTTCAGCGCTTGGTTAAAAACTGAAAATTCACAAATAGTGTATTTTACTCAATGTTTAATAAAACAAAGGACCCGACTATTAAAGCATTCATAACTGTACGTCAGGAATTAGTTTACAAATTGCCTACAAATTCAAAATGCAAGTGGTTGCCTGCTAAGACTTAACTTTTATTGTTGAGCGAGTTATTCTGTCCTGAAACGGTCAGGCACACTGCTGTTTTACTGGTTCCAGATTTATATATAGTCACCACAAAATATATTTCAAGCTAAATCCGTTCTGTAGCAAGAGAGGGTTTAAGATTCCCAAGGGCTTAAATAAAAATGTGCCTTGACTGATAATACTGAAAGCAATTAATATTCACACTGCAGTGATGTCTGTATTTCAGAATCAGATAGTGAACTGAAATGTTTGATTTGTGCTGTTATTCTTATACATAATATAAATAAATCTTACAGTACTTGTTTTGTATGTACTTCAATTGTAAGATTTGACATTCTGTTATGTTGCAATATAAAATAAAATTATGGTCCATTGCAAACCCCTTCAGTTCACGTCACTTAGTACAATATTTCGGTAAGCTGCAGTGAACCACTCAAGGTTAACACATCATATTTTTCCCCTTCCCTCCCCCTCCCCGCAGCCACAAATAAGTGGCAGCTAGCGTAGATGTCATTATGGGCTCTTTATCAAACCATTCCTGCCATTGGCTTCCAGTAACGTGGTCTAAATGAAAATCTCTCGGAACTGAACTTGGTTCAATGGTTTCATAAATGTCTTTATCAGCTATTGATCACATTTTTAAACACAATAGGGTACATATGTACAATTTCTGTTCTTTCTGTCAAGTCTTTATTTTATGTGCTGTAAGAATACTATCTATATTTCAGCTTTTGTATTGTTGTGCAGAGTGTGATATGTTGTAATTGCAACGTTACAGCTGGCATCCTGATCAACATAGAGTGTCGAGCATGGGCCCGCAACATCCAGCATGATCGGCATGAGAGGGTGGGCATGGTTCACTTTGAGCTGATGATCGACTAGCATATACCAGCCTTCATTGTGTTAGCTAAAGTGAACTGTACATTACATGCCTTTAAAAATACTGGGTTTGTGTGCTTAGCAGTGAAGCATGCAAGTGATAGATGACAGTCGATATTGTCAGGCCACAAAGTGTTGGTAAGACTCGCAGAACATTCAGCTTCTCATCAGCAGAATTGAAGGCATTTTAATGGTTCAAGAAAGTAATTTCATTAAAAGTATTACTTGGCTGAAAAATTTTGTATAATGAAACTGTCCTCAAAATTCTGTGGTTGATGATGTCAAAGCATATGTTTGTGTAAAGTATTTATGCACGTCTGTTTTAAATGGCAACATTCACCTCATATTGAGCTTTAGAAACTACAGTTAACTTAAATTGTAGCATATTATATTCATGTTGCCCTATGTCTTTGTGGAGAAAACTGGAAAGTGGTGTATAAGTCAAATTACAAAATACAAAGTAGAATATCTTACAAATGGAATATGTAGTAGCAACACACAATTCCCAGAGTAAAATTGTTCTGTAGTTACATTTCCTATGTGCAAGTGAACTGTCTAAGTACTTGCCACAAGCACATAATATAGATTTTAACTATTTATATTTGTATTATATGCTGCAAATAACTGAAAAAAAAAGGAAAGTTTTTACTGTAAATAATTTTTTAATATAATTATATATTTGAAACTATGCACATAAATGTTGAGTCGCAAATGTAATACAGACAGTCAGCCAGATAGTCGAAGAATGTAAATGTTTTGCGTATTTTTTTAAAAAGAAATATACCTAGAGTAAATTTTTAAAAATTCAAATTCCTCTCAAAAAGTGCAATGCTGAAACTATTCAAACATGATAGAAATTCATACAGAAGTATATTTAGTTTTTGTCTGTTATTGTACTGGATAGTAAAAATTGTGATAATGAAATTATTAAAAACTAGTAATGTAACTGTAATAATGTCATACACAAATGTTTGTAGCCTTGATTTTTAAAATGTTAATGGTCACTATTAAATATGTGTAAAATAATTTGTGTAATAAATTATGTAGTTGTGTGATTATGTGATGAAAGCTACAACGTTGCAGCATTATTCTACACAATTTACTGTATCTTGTTTGGACAGTGGCTGTATTTGTAAGAATAAGTGAAAGAGTGAAATTGTAAAGCTCTGTTTAATTTAGATTACAAAATATTGGATAATGTCCAGCATTATTCCATTGGAAGTATAAAATACTGTTTGCGTATAATGAAATCAGTAAGTGGAGTAACTAATGCCTGTTAATTGAAGATGTTCTAAGGATTTACCCTGGGCATTGCAAGGTTGAGATGGAGTGTTTATAAAATAAAAGTGCTAAATTAAAAAAAATTCTATTTCCAGTTTACCCATACAGTGTGTACACCTTAAGTTTCTTAATTAATTTTTACAAACAAAAAAAAAAAACATTTTACTGTATTTATAATGAATCAGTTTCTAAATTGTCACTTTGTAATAAATGTTACACTTGAAAGGTCTTCAGCACTACCCTGTTTGAAAAATTTCCAACATGGCCACCTGCAATCGAGACATTACTGAAAGTACAATAGTTCAGTTTGTGTCACTGCTATCACTATTGTTCACCAAGAAATACTTACATTCAACTCTTCTGTCTGAGGTAAAACTACACGTATATATTGCAAAATATAAAAACAATGTTTCTTTTACTCCTCACTTTTTATGTTTGGCATGTGCCGTATGAGGGAGGGGGATAAAGCATGTATCTGTCAAGGTCATGTGCTATCTCCCTGTCCTTGCTCAACCACTGTGTTGCCGATCTGCGTGCGCAACATAGTTGATACCCATTACTCGGCCAATTTGGGTGCGTTTCCAGCAACAATATTCTTATGCTTTTCTAGATACATAATGGTCATTCATATATGTACATGCAAGGTGCTAAATATTTTTACTTACATAAGTGTAATAATTTATAGCTTATTTTCTTGGCAAAAATTTTTTTGGACGAGTGTTTGTATGCACTCTTTATGATATGCGCAGATTTAAAGATGTATGTCTTGTTTAAGGAAGTAAATATTTCACTTAAAAAATGTTATTTTTATTAGAATTGATTGAAGCTGCTGTAAGACAAAAAAAAATGCCTTTTTTTTTGGGGGGGGGGGGGGGGAGGGGTGGTTAAAAGAAATTTGGATACAATTTTGAGAGGTCATTGATTTTACGAGGTCATTATCAAAGGCTAAATATAGCATAATCACGGTTTTGGAAACCTATTGAATGAATTAACTGTATCTTAAATCAGTGTCTCATCAGCATATAAGTGTAAAGCAATGTAATAATGACTAGCTGTGTGACGGTGGAGTAATCTGTAAGGGTGGCTTGGCACTAGGGGAGCGTTTTGCCCTGGCTGAGGGTTGTTGGTAGCGACACGCCGGGGTAGCAAGGTGCGGTGCCCGAGGGCACGGAATTTTGTTTGCCCGGTGGTGTAAAGACGAAACTGGCAGCTAATTGGCGAGCTCGAAAGTGGTTGGTGTGCGGCCTAGAGAAGTGCAGTCACCGCAGCCTAGATTGGAATCGTCTAGTTTTGAAGAACTTACCAGTTTTACCGGGGGTATTGAATACACTCGGTGAATGTAATTTCTCACAGGACCTCAGCTCGGGCTAAAACCTTACTTGTGTCAGCACACAGCTCTCAAAATCTAGTTGTAAGCCGAATGTACGAAGGTGCTGCATCTCATAAGATCCTTTGTGATAAACAAACAGCAATAAACCGACCCGTGGAACTGAAACAGTGACTTGTGCTGTCAACTATTCTTAATTTACCTAGCGATTGCAAGTAGCTAATGACACTCTACTGGGCTATCCGGCAGCAAAACAATACGTATAAAATAAGTAGAGTGCATAAAGACGCATTACAGTACACAAACTTCTGTAGTTAAATAGCAACAAAGCCAGTGAAAAACAAGGGTGACCAAAAAAATACAGATAGCTTGACCACTGTGGTTAATGTTATCACCGTTTGTCTACGCCACACGTCTTTCTTCTGTACCATTGTTTTTGGGTTCAGATAGTACATCTTAACCTTGACAACTTCCGCTGTGTTATTGATCGCTCAGTACAAGAGGCTCGTGGCTGTGCGCTTTGCTGCGGCGTTAAAATTACCTATAACTCAGATACAACTCACTTTCGTTACCATTTGAAACGTGAATCGAGACGTGGTTTTTGTTCATGCTTATTTCTAGATTTATGACGCGATATTCCACTTTGTAAGTACATGCAGCAAATTACCGAAAAATACATTTTTACTAAATTTTTGTCTACATCTCTTAAAAATGCTGGCAAATGTAAGACACTATCAATTCTAAGACGCAGTCCACTTTTAGGTCTCTAATAGCCTAAAAAATGTGCGTCTTAGAAGTGAGTAAATACGGTATTACAGTAGAACCCAGATTTAATGAAATGCCATGGGACCCGAAAATGTTTACTCTAAATTAATGTTTCGTTAAACCCAACTTCACCCCCCCCCCGCCCAAAAGTTAAATCATTGGGTATGTTTCGTCGGAATTTAAGGTACTTGTAAAGAAAGGCATATTGGCTCAAAACAATAACAAAACGTAATTACCGTCAATAGGTAATCCACAGCCGTGAAAAGAAAAAAAAATCAGCGAAAAATCTTCCACTGGAACGCTCGGCGAGCACGCTCGTGCGCGCGCATGGTGAGTTAGGCCGTCCTTGCGCGTGCAATCAACACGTGAGAAGTGATGACTAACACCCCCGAGCCTTCAATATTTCCGTCTCTCGAGTCCACTCCACCAACAAAATTACGGAAAATTCAATGAAAAATAGTAACAAAATATTTCATATTGAAATCTGAATTAAAAGTTTGCGAGACAATGGTAAAATAATAATTAAATATGCGCGGCGGCTGCGGCGGGCATTGTAGCTTGTATGCAGACGCGAAAAATGCTTTGCACTCGAGTGTTTTTTTAGCATCAGAGAAACAGATTATTTACTTTTACGGTAGTAAATTCGTTGTAAAAAGTCTGCATAAATAATAAAACATATTTTTTTATAAACTCGTTTATTTACAATTGTGTCCCGTGATAAAACAATCATGCTGCACACCACTGCATTCTATCGGTAATAGAATTAATCAACAGAGCACGCTGTACTGCAGCGCATTCTAACGGAGACGCGAAGCACTATCTGTGAATTAGTTCGTGTGCTGTCCACTGCAGCGCTGTGGAGACTGGGTACCTAGATGCTCGTTCACTCGCCAGCCGCCAGGATGAAGATCTAGGCGCGCGTTCGTTGTAACACAGCGTCGCTCGCTCGGACGCGCTTTCGTATCTCAAAATCACTCCTGTGGCCAAAGTTTTCAACGAATTTTATTTTGTTTCTCGGCGGATGGTTTAAGCTTTTCTACGCAGAAATAAGTACACACAGCGGTCGGTGCTAGTATTTTTAAAGGACTTAACTTACAATTAATATTCGATTTTGTCGAAGTCAGTTAATTATTTATAATACATTTTTTGTTATTTTTGAAGGTTCCTAAAAATCCTTTCGTTAAATCGCTGTTTTCGTTATTCCCGAGTTTGTTAAATGGGGGCTGTATCACAGTAATACAATACACAAATTTTCTGCACAATTTAAAATATAAATACTGCAAGCCTCTCACCTTGCTCTGTGCCTCTTACCATACGTAAAATGTAAACATAACACTGTTCATAGGTTATCTTTTGCGTAACAATTATACACACACTCGTGTCATAACCAATGGGACGCTGGATTGACAGTGCAATGGAGATAAGCGCTACGTTAACGTCACACTCACAGTGTATACAGTTAAAAATAAGAAATGTCACATCGTGTTTTAGTTTTTATATTACTAGCCAGCTGTCACATATATTTTCCTATACCGATACTGTAGACGGTAGCCAGGTGAATAAACGTGATATTTGCATTGTACTTGTCATTAACACTTAACAGCTAGTATGAATTTAAAGAATTCAACATGACTGAAAGAAGCAAATGTTTGTAAACATTTAAGTTAACACTGCAGTATGCATGCAACAAATATTATTGTATTAATAAGTATTCATAGTTTGCATCTTGGCTAAATATTTATTAATATCGTGCATAAATTCAGTATCGTTTGTCATATAATTATAGCAATACAAATTCTCAGTGCCTGTAATTTACATTACATTCATTGAATCACAATTTGTGAAATTTAGTGTTTTCAACGCAATTTCATTTTATTTTGAATTTTCAGGCAGTTTTCGATGCTATTTAGTTCTATCGCGATTCACCACAAAATTGTATCTCTAGCGATAAAACATTCTAAATTTTGTGTTGACAAATTTTTAGATTTCCACTTCTATCATCAATATTATCATATCGCAGCAAATAGTTTGCTAACACTGACAGGTTGCTGATGTTAAACTTACGTTGCCAGCAATTTTTATACAGTACTTTATTTTGAGCTAAAGAAAAGTCATAGCTGCTCTTCCACTGTATCATTTAATTCTGAATAGTTCTGTCGATTAAAATAATCATTAATATTATTGATGTCTGTAGAGTATAATTTTGTCTGATTTGATACTTCCCTTCTGAGAAGAGAATCTGTAAAAAGGATTGTAAGAATCTTGTGTCTTCCAGGTAGTCAGGATTGTTTGAAGGTAAACACAGTAGATCTTCTAGGCATCTTTCTCAGAAGAAAAATGTCAATCAGGCAAACTTATACTGTACAATATCCTAGCAAATAGTACTTTGTAAATACAGATGTTGCGGGCATTGTAACTTATGTTGCTGGTGAAGTTGATGCATTATTTTGAGCTAAAGAAAAGTTGTAGATGCTCTTTCAGTCATCTAATCAAGACTGTGGCTATCAGTTCAAATTAATTATTTCAATGAACTATATTTAATTATCCTGGCAAGTAACTTGAGCAAATGGATGTTGCAAATGCACTATAATTGCAGTTGCAGGCAATGTTTACACTTTTATTTTGACGATCGCGAAAGGTTGTAAATGCCTCTCCATGATATTTTTGAATTCAGAATGCAGATGCATATTGAAATAAATTATTGCTGCCATCGAAATAAATTACTGCAGTCATCAAAAGTATTAGGATATCACAAGCGGCTGACAGGCTTCATGGTCACGCGCTGTTGCCAGGTCCACCCACGCTGCATAGTTGCAAGTGACATCAGTTGCTTTGTCTCGCTCCAGCAGTAGTGGTCTCATTTCCCAGTCAACGATATACTTGGAAACATTACAGTTACACTGTTAATTAGGTACGCAGTGTTTTCAGCTTGTAAATATGGGAAGATGTTGGTCTAGTTACACAGCTGGATTTAAGCTTCGTGTCATTGTGTTCGCAGAACAAAGCAGTAACAGAGCGGCGGCGCGAGAGTTTGAAGTAGATGAAAAAAGGTACGGTGTTGGCGTAAACAAAAAGATGAATTTAAAAATGCTAATTATTCTAGGAGAGGTTTCAAGGGGCCTAAAGGGAGGAAGTTTACAGAAGTAGAAAAAGATGTGCTGACTTACGTCCAGGAATTGCAAAGCAATGGCTGCAGTGTTACATATGATATGATCCAGAGGAAAGCACGCGAAGTAGCACGCAATCGCGACATTCCAAGGGCAACCTTCAAAGGTAGTCGCGGGTGGGTTTCAAAGTTCATACGGCGCAACAATATATCTGTTCAAAGGCGGACAACAATTTGTCAAAAACTTCCGACAGACTACGCGGAGAAAGTTCTCAACTTCCAGCGCTACGTGTTGTACGCGCGCCAAGAGACTCCGTAACTGCTATCACAAATAGGCAACGCAGATCAGACTCCCGTGTATTTTGACATGCCCCGTGGCAGCACTATCACACAGAAAGGAGAGCGAAGTGTACCTCTGAAAAGTACTGGAAGAAAGTTTTCGCGTTACATCATCTTTAAGCGGAAAAATATGCCGAAAAGTGTAAAGTTCCCACGAGGTATACATGTATGGGTGCAACCGAAGGGCTGGATGGACACGCAGCTTATGCTAGACTGGGCCAAAACTGTCTGGGGTAGATGACCTGGGGCTCTACTCGTCGAGGAGGTGAAACGACACCTTCAAGAAGAGAAAACCCTACTGGCAGTTATTCCAGGTGGATTAACGTCAGTACTTCAACCGTTGGACGTATGCATTAACAAATCATTCAAGGACCATATTCGCTGTTTTTACAATGAGTGGTTGGCCAGCGACAGTCACGACCTGATGCCCACTGGCAAGTTGAAGCGCCCGTCCTTGGAACTTTTGTGCACATGGGTACTGTGCAGCTGGGGGCTGATACCAAATGAACTGGTTGCCAAAGGTTTAAAAAAAGACCGGCATTTCGATGACGTGCTCTGGCAACAGGAGGCAGAAGATGACGAGAACGAGGCAGATCGTGAAGACACGTCTAGCGGTAGCGAGAGTTCCGACACAGAAGAAAGTGATTGATGCTGTGAACATGTGTTCTTATATTTGTTTGATATTTATATAATTTGGCATACTTTTAAATTTTTAGTGTTTTAGTGACTACAGCATTTCCAGTATTTGTTTATACTGTCGCAGTTCAATAATGTCCTACATCAAATTTTGATTAGTTATGCAAAGGTGTCAAGTACATTAAAACATTTTACCGCAATTTTTGTTAATAAATTGATCTTGTGTTAGATGTTTATCAGTAATAAACAGCTTTTACCATCAATCCATATGTGTAAACAGTTACGCACATAAATTGTTTTGTTTTGGGTATGGTGTTTGTTTACATTTCTCCATGTCTAACATGGCAGCGGACTTCTAGTAGTGCCGAAAAATACGTAAAATGTATTATTTGTACTATTTATGCAGAGCAAATCAACTGCTCACTATACGTTTGTAACTTTAATGCTTTTTTATTGGTTATCATATTTACTTCATTTATTAACCACAAAATGAGCAATCTTCGCTTGTAGGCCGCATCCCCAATTCTTACGTCTAAAAATTGGTAAAAATGTGCGGCTTACAGTCTTGGAAATACGGTATGTACTTTATAATAAAATGTGAAATGTACTTAATACTGAAGTACTTTATACTGAGATTTCACTGTATTTATTAACTGATGGAATAGCTGAAAATTATGTTTCACCACATTTTAGCAATTTAAAAATTTGTGTTCCTACTCCTTGCAACACAGAGAAACTTTGCGATATTGTTGTATACACAAGGATCTGACCGGTAATGTTTTCTGTTTATTTCAGTTATAAAAATCAAAATTATTAACGCAATGCAACATTCCTGAAAAAGACGAAACAAAACATTAAAAATCTAAACAAACGTGCATTAAGTCCTACTCGGTAGACTTCGAACTTTTGCTGCCGCTGCCGTCACTTGGCTGCCATCTTGTCTATAAATTGAAATCTCAGTACTGCGTGACCATGGCTGTGCGTGAGTTTATACACTTCATCTACAAAATACGTTGTGGAATGAATACATCTGCGCTAATGTATCTTTGGCACTATCCGTAAAATGTTTGTATTGTTTTTTTTACATGGTCGAATGTGTGAAATAAACGTTTATCAGTCTTTTTAAATATTAGTGAAAAAGATTTAAAATCTGTATTAAAACTGCGCGCATGGAATAATTCAACTACAGTGAAACGATAATTAAACAAATCCAAAAATATCTGAAGTGAAAACTTATGTTGACGCACCCTGCAAGGTGCTTAGATATATTTTAAGCTCGGCCCCGTAATATTAGTAATATGTAAGAGTTAGGCCTACCTTATTTTCACCCAAGGGGTCATTTAAGTCCAGTATTGTGAGCCGTGTTGCCGTAAAACATAAAACTAAAGGTTTAGAGATGTTTACATTTACCGTTTTTGTATGTATATATTCATGCCTGCCATAACCAATGTAAACAAACAGATGGACACAATGCAAATAATGCCAGCTGGCAAATTATGAACTTTTAAAAGAGAAAGTGTGAATATAATTATTGTAAATGTAATATTATTAATTTTGCATATTTATTTAGTGCATTGTTTGTTTCCTTTTGGCAACACTGACATTTTCACGGCCTTGCGGGGATGTTTAAATAGTCACGTATTTTTTTGAAGAGTGTGGGAGATTTGTGGGTGTTGGAGTGGTGCGCCTGCTAGCCAGCAGACGGCCTCATCTCCAGCGGCGGTCATTTTCACCAACCACTAACGGGACTTTAAGCCCCCCTCAGAGGTATATAAGGTGGGCGCTCGCCTAGCCAAATCGTCAGTCTAGGGCTCGGGCCTCCTCCACGAGCAAGCCTAGGCACCACCCCCCAACCTCGAAAGGGTTGCTTCTTGAGAAGGAAGCGAAAACCTGGTTCTACCTACTCTTGTGCCGAAAGCGCAGTTCGAAGGAGACGCGCCCTAGCCGCGCGGACAGTATTAGGGAATGTACCCCACCGCGAGTCGCCACAAGGCGCATATCTGTGACCGCCGGATGCGGAAGTACCGTATTTACGCAGATACAGGCCGCACCCTAAATCCAGAACAAAAGTTTCAGAAAAAGTAATACCTCAAAAAGAGGCCGCACCAAAATGCTGACGCTTGGCAACCATGTATTCAAGTGTGATGACAGCTGCTGCGCGCCATCGATCGGAGCGTGTGCGTAGCTGAGCTTGACCTTGTCTGCATCGTGTGTAGCCATCCCCCCCACCCCTCTTGCGTATCATCTTCTTGCCTAGCACGTGTAGCGGAGTTTGACCTTGCCTACAGCTTGTGTTGCTACCTCCCCTCTTGCCTAGCTTTCAGTTCCGTTATCTGAGCCACCCACTCGTCTGCACCTGCCAGAAACCCGTTTTCACGTGGTTTGGTTTGTTACCAGTGTTGTTTATGAGAGCTTGAGTCGCGCTGTACAGCTACGTAAACGTGTACCGGAGATTTCACAGTTATATTTTTACATTGTTACATAGTTTTATATACATACGTATTTATTTCTGTTTATACATATTTATTTACATTTATTTGTTTTTGTATACATATATTTATTTATATTTTGCGCACGTCAGAGATGGGAAAGGACAGAGCGAGTTATAAGGCTAGCTTTAAACTCAAAGTGGTGCAGTATGCACAGGAACATGGGAAGAGAGAAGCGGGAAGGAAATTTGGTGTAAATGATAAGAACGTGAGAAGGTGGATAATACAGAGAGAGAAGTTGCAAGGCTTGAAGAAAAATAAGTGTACCTTGAGAGAACAGAAGCCCAAATATCCCGAGGTGGAAGAAGAATTGAACCAGTTTGTCCCCAACACTAGGCAAAATGGTTTTGCAGTTACCACCGAAATGTTGTTATTCTAAGGCAGCAGACTTGCACGACAAAACAACATACCCGTTGCAGAGTTCAAGGCTAGTTACGGATGGGTTAGACGTTTCATGGAGAGAAAAGGCCTCTCTTTGAGAAGACGAACATCCATTGCTCAGAAACTCCCCGGCAAGCTACGAAGAGAAATTGTTAAGCTTCCAGAGATTCATAATAAATCTACGAAGGCAACACAACAACCAGCTAGGCCAAATTGGAAACGCTGATCAGACGCCGGTATATTTCGATATGCCGGAGTCCACGACAGTCGCACCTTCTGGTTCGCGCTTAGTTAAAATTCTTGGTACGGGAGCGGACAGACAGAGATGCACTGTGATGTTATGCGTGACGGCAGATGGCAGAAAACTATCGCCCTATGTAGTTTTCAAGCGCAAGACCTTGCCAAAGGAGAAGTTCCCATCCGGAATAATTGTGCGCGTCCAGGAAAAAGGGTGGATGTCCGAAGACCTAGTGAAGGACTGGCTCTCGTGCGTGTGGTGTCGACGGACAGGGGGACCTCTACGAATGAAATCACTGCTCGTTCTAGACAGCTACCGAGGCCATCTTACGGAGGGCGTAAAGAAGCGGCTCCAGGAGGGGAAGACGGATTTGGCTGTCATACCAGGCGGTATGACGAGCATGCTACAGCCGCTCGACGTATGCATAAACCACCCTTTCAAAGTGCGCATGCGGCGTCTGTACAATGAGTGGATTCAGTCAAATCAGGAGACAACGAAATCCGGCCGTCCGAAGAAAGCTTCACTGACAGAAGTGTGTCGGTGGATTCTTCAGCATGGCGTGCCATCTCCAACAATTTAGTGAAGAAAAGCTTCAAGGTCACTGGTATCTCGTCGGAGATGGACGGCTCGGAAGACGACGCATTATGGAATGCACGAGATGAGGCAAATGACCCGGATGAACCAGGAGACGACGACGACAGAAGTGGCAACGAGGAAAGTGACAGCAAGGCAAGCAGCGGGAGTGCATAGTGCATAAACGTATTTTCTGAACCTAAGACATAT
>PNEQ01023490.1:59418-70212 GCA_003012365.1 Medauroidea extradentata
GTATTTCTTTGCAAGTGAATTTCATTGGTAGGTATTCTGTATTTAACTTCAGTTTTTTTTATTAATGAACATAATTGGTAGGTATTCCGTACATGTAATGTTTTGCAAGTAAATTTTAATTGGTATTCTATCATGTTCTTTATTTACCGTAATGCACACGTTGCCGGGGGTGGGGGGGAGGGTATATATATTTTATGCCGCGGCTACACCAAACCACGCGCTAAAGTGTGTATGCTAGACGACGGAACTGTGCTTTTAACAGCTGTGTGTGTTTATTATGATGTAAACATTCGGCGCAAAAAAAAAAACGTAAATATCCCTTCCAAAAAAAGAAGCAAATGCCCTTTCAAAAGTACATATTGTGAGCAACACTCATTCTGGCAACACTGTAAGCTTGTTTTTGTCTCACACCACGCTCGCCACTCCGCCATACTCTCTACTCTGCCGGCTGGCCTCGTGCATCTGACGCTACGCTAGCCTACTCCAAAAGTTACACGGGACCTGTTGTAAACAAAGCCAACTTGCATGTCTGCTTTTATTGTTTATTTATTTTACTTCCAAGAAAGTTTACCACGTTTAATGGTTTCTTTTATAAACTGACCATAGTATTCTCACTAATTAAAATATTTGACCTCGGATACAAGCAAAACACAAATAAATGTCAAAATACTATTCTGTTAGTGGCCCGCCCTTATTTTCAACTCCGTACGGTATTTTGTTTAAAAAAAATACCCTACGCCACCTTCGTGATCCGTAGTTCAAGGAAACATCTTGTGAGAGGTAGTTGCCGGGCCGCAGACGCCGCAACAGTATGTCTAGGGGAGGGGGGCGAGGGCCGGTTGGCCGCCACCCGATGTTTGTTTTGTACGTGGGCCGTATACGAATGTTTTATTACGTGTGTTTATGTTCTGTTTTCGACTTTCGTGCATAGAAAATTAATTAAAACAGTAGAGTGTACTATGTTGACATTCATCATTTTTTCGAGGGGGGGAGGGGAATTTTTTTTTTTATCTCGCAAAGAGGCCGCACCCCACTTTTTGAGATCATATTTTTGGAAAAAAAATGTCTGATTCAGAGTGCCTAGTACTTAATACCTCGCCTGAGGAACGAGCAGTGATAGAAGGTCGTAAGGCAGAAACCGCAGCTAAGCGCCGACAGGCTATTGCAGATAACAGTGAGATACCTGTGGGAGTAATTCCCCCACCTCAGACAACCGCCGAAAAGCCCACAACACTGTCAGAACTTTGTCGTCATTACAAAGACATCGAGAACAAACTGCCTAGACGTAAATGAGACAGTTTCAGTCGCATCCTTAGAAACCTCCACCACCTTCAGCTACCATTAATTAGCCCGATAAAAACTCCAGAAAAACCAGCACCATTACCACACCCAGCAGCTGAAGAGGGAAGCCGACTTCGAGCCGAAGCCTGTGTCGGACCGAAAACGCGGCCTCCTAAGGGAGCTCTTCTAGAAATGGTGAGTGGTCAACACGCCTACCCCCCTTTATGAAGTGAGAATTTTCCCACTCTGCTGAGAGACTGTGTTGTGTCGACTGCCCGGGAAACCACTCTCCTTGGGCCATTTAGCAGGCTCTCTTCCCCTTCAGGGAACTTTCGTGCTCAGACCTCATTTAACCCTGAAGGTAATATGAAATCAACCCCTTTGCCAGCAGAGTGGCGACAATGTGTTTCGACGATTATGCCTCAATTGATTTGCAACAAAACATCCGCCAAGGCATCTGAATTCACGTGAAACATCACTTTCAACGAAATTTTGCTGAAATTTGTGGAAAACTTATAATTACACCAAATTTCACATTTTTCTCGCAAATTTCGTGAGTCACCATTTTAAGCAATCTGAAGCTAACTGTAGGTAAATATTAGAGCTGGCCCGATACCAGTATTTTTGCCGATACCAATATCTGCCGATATAAATATTTTCCACCGATATTCCGATGCCCGATACCACTGGTCAGAAATAAAGCGAGAGAATAATACACGGATGCATGTAAATTTCACATGCAGTTTAAAATCAGTAAATATAGTATGCTACTTTCTGATTCAAAATACAATATAAATGTATCAGAAGATAACTAGCAAATAAAACGATTTTCTTTCTTCTAATCTCAATTTTAATCAATGAAAATGTGTCCTAATAAATGAGAATTTTTGTGAATAATTTATGTGTGTCACTTTAAGTAAAATTTTTAAATTCACCCAAATCATTAAAATATTATTTGTATACACTGACTCCCTCTTTATCTCATCACTTCTAATTTATCAGAATTCTACCGATCGTGTGACGATTGTGCATTTATATTTTTCACTTCTGTAGTCTTTTTGTAACAAATAAATATCAACATAACCTATATGTGTGAATATTACAAAAAAACAGAATACAGCAATCACATTTTTTTTGTGCAGCGTGACTTACCATGACATTTTAAAGACAAATTACTTTCGAATATGTTGTCAGTAAATTAAAATCTGAAAGGAAAGACTTTACAGTCGATAATAGCCAAGTCGGTTATGGGATACCAAAAAGAAATCAAAGTTGTGTTTTATGCATTAACGTTTTGCATAATTACAGTCTAAGCGCTGTTATTACACATTTCGTAAGTAATAAACCTCCAAAGGTGTATTAAAAACTTTAAACTCAATATTTACTAGTCGTGAAAATAGCCCATGGGCAGGCAATAAAAAAACGTAAACAATCCATAGACGTACACAAATCATAGAAGTCTTTGTGGCCATCTTAGGGCACAAGAATCGTTCGTTGCAATAACCAATTACGGCCGTGGGCCAGCCATTTTGTTCAAAGTGAAACACATCTATGGTGCAATACACCTATGATGCACGGAGTTTATTCTGTCGTTTGTTTATTTACCTATGCGTTAAGGTTGACGTAATTAAGAAACAAACTTACGAAATGAAATGTGAAAATAATATTTTACACATCAAACGTGAGTAGTCATTTGTTATGGTGAGATTTCGTAGTAATCAACGGAAAAAAAATTATGTACTTGTTCTTATGGATGTTTGGCGGGACTTTCAATGGACGGCACCAAACTACTGGTTCGTTGTAGAATATAGATAATTCGTCATTGGAGATTTTACTACTTAGTGTATGTGAAAATTACGTAACAAGTCGCGGTAAACACGTTTTATTACAATACCAACATAAGCTGGCTTTGAATCAATATTTTGTTTTTATTTTCCCCAAACAATATCGGCAAAATGGGACACGGGTATTGTATCGGAATCGCATTGCCGATACCTTAAAATATCGGCGGTATCGGCAAATGCCGATACATATCGGGCCAGCCCTAGTAAATATTGTATGGTAGGGTACCCGAGGATAGTGTACAAAGTATCCAACTACATAACTATTATAAGTTCTGTTAGTTCTTTGAATTTGTCAATTAAAACGCAAGACTTGACAAACCATTGAAAAAATTATTTACTGCAAAATAAGTCCAAATTGATTCATACTGCCATGTATTTATTTTTCCAGAAACATCAGACGTTTACAGTTTTCATCACAAATTTATTGGTCTTATATAGCAAATTGATGCAATCATTATTGTATAAGCAGGTCACAAACAGCATGAATAATTATTAACTGGTCTAAAACTCAGGAAAAACTGAATGTGCCAAAATTACAGTTATCAACATTTATATAATTTAATACAGTCAGTACAAATGGTTACAACAGCATGGTAACTACTAGGCTTTGTAATACTAAGTTACACAATTATTCACTGACAAAATGTTGCCACTGTACACGAACAAATAAAAATAAAATATACAACGTCAACAAAATATCTACATAAATCAGCAAAGAAACTAGCTTATCTCATTTATTAACAACAATTATTATAATACATAGTAAAATTATGGTGTAAACCATTACAATAATTTATTCATAAATGTGCCATCCTTAGAAAAATATATCTAATGGAAAAAGTAAACATTCTTTTTACAACTCCAGATTCATATTTATACAACTCATTATTAACAAATGTAACAGCTAAATTTATATAGACTAATCACAGAGTAATAAAGAAACACATATACACTATCAAGTGGAATTATATTCCAAGTGAGAGGTGTGATTTGGCAGTACTAGAGTGATTTAAAGCACTATTCACATGGCACCTTAGTAAAATGCACATGACCTAACGTAATACGTACACTGTATCACAAATACCACAATACGATACAAATACTACAACACACAATATCAACATTACCAGTACAGTATTGTTTATAGAGTTCAAATACATGCAAAGTAAAGTCGAACTGAGAGTAGGATACACACACGTCACCAGAAATGACAACAAGGATTCTTTCGACTAGACACAAAATGTACACAGCACATACAAATAGCTGCTACAATTAAACATGCACAGCATTCAAAACTGATGGCTATGTGCACCAATACACTAAACATGTCATTACACAAATTACATACTAACATCTTATTGTATATTGATAATGTTGCCAAACATGAAAAACAAATATATTGCATGCATGCTTCTGGTATGTATTTCAATAAATAATTTAGCTACACACACAGGCACTCAATACAAACACATCATCACATTTAAATTGGCGCATTCCTTTTAGGCCCATGTGTTTTTTTCTTAGATAACTTCGGTCATCATTTCCAGTAGTGTGTAGTTCATATTGACTTCAAATATTGCATGTTAAAACACTAAAACACATCCTCATATTCATCTTTGTTGCCCAGTCAAATATAAAATCGATGTTCATACGAGTAACTGAGTTACAGTAATAACAAATGGAGAGCTGTATATAAAGGTACAATACAATCATGTGACATTTACTACACACCACTTCATTCCACAAACTATCAACAGACATTAAATTTTAAATGGAATTTATAAAATTTGATCAGAAAAAAATTATAAAGTCACTGCACACTCCACTAATACCATTGTTTGTTATGAACTTAATTAGTACACTGAGACATACAATATGTAATACTATGTCTCAGTTCAAGAGTTAGTTGAAATAATCCACAACAAAACGTAATGTAATAACTTTGCACATTATACAGAAAATAAAAAGGGACACTGTATGTTGCCTTTAGAAGTATCCAACAATGGTCTCGCTCTTCACAAACATCTGAAGAACTAAATGTGTGTGATGTACTTTCTACAAAAAAAAATATACCAGTAACTCTTGGACACACACAAAATACACTGGATATTCATAAGTTACACATGTAAAACTTGAGGAATTTTCTTTTCTTAGCAAACAGATTTATACCTATAAAAGAAATAAACGTATTTAGAATTTTTTTTCTCCAATAAATAGTTTACTATAAAACTTGCCTGCGAAATTTATAACATAAATGTTAAATTATTGTTGTAAATATAATTTGTAAGCACTTTTACCTAATGTTGCAAGTACATACGAACCAAGATTACTGTTCATAATTTTGATAAAAACAACTCATAAACAAGATATTTCTTTGTACTGTGTTTAAAATAAGCAAATACTTACTGTACATACAGCAATAAAACTTAAATAACAATGAACTGCACATTAATACACTGCCAAAGACAGAAATTTAGTCTGAATCAAGAAATAAAAAATTATCACCCAAAACTCTGTATATGTTTGTACAATCAGAAAACTAATTTTTTATGTACTGATTGAAGGAAATACATCCTGTTGGAAAATTTCAAAATTTGCACTCTGACAATTTTAAATCTGGAAACAGATTAAATTATACCTGAAGTGTTTATATGTATTCAGTTATGTTTATCAGCCTAATATTTTGTAAAATGCTTATTTGCAATAACATAGCTTTCTAAAAGTTGTCATAAATTTAACATGGATTTGGTAAAATATGCATTTTTTGAACCATCAATATTGTTTACAAAAATAAAAACATGAAATCTACAATTTTAAAAATGAAATTGGTCTAAAAATAAACCAGTACAATCTTATCCCCTTAGTGCTTCAAACAAGATAAATTATTTCATGTATTACTTTCTTGAACCCTTTACAACAAATAAATCTATAAGAATTACAGAGTACAAAGTGACAGTTGATCTTAATTTTGTATGGAAACAATTCTTAGCAGTGGTGTAAATTTAACACCTGACCTTCTACTACATTTTCGTTTAGTTCCGATTCCTAACTTGATACTGTATTACATTTAAAGAGACCAATTGTGAATCATCAAGGAAGCTGTGAATTGGCAAGAACACTCATCTACACCTCAGGCTTTCCAAGACTTTGTACAAACAATGCGTACAACTATGCACACCCACATTACAAGTACGAACCAATGAAACCTCCGGCATATGACACAACAAAACATGTCAGATGAATCAATTTCACTGTTAAAAAGCAGGCAGAATGACGGTGGGCTGACAGCTAACCAGTAATGTTACAATTCTAAGTAAGACATTTTGAAGCACAAACTTTCAAGCGAAATCATTCCAGTACTTCTCAAAGTCAGGTAAGTTTCATATCAACAATATACGTACCTATATACTGAGAATTAAAGTCAAATTTATCATTTATTAAATGAAAATAATGCAAGGATATCCTGAAAATAAACCCTACCTTGTTAATTACTACCTATTAACAAATCTGTGTATAATGCACTAGGCCAGCAATAATGAGATAATGTTACTTAATGTACAAACAAATGTCAAGGAAAGTGAAAATTTAAATGACCACCTTCTGGTAAACATTGTGATTTACAGTGAACAGATTTAATACCATGTAACTATGAACATTATCTTTAAGTAATTGACTGACGGACTAAACAATTACAACTGTCAACTAAAAATGTGCATTCCTAATATTTAAACAATTGTGTATACAAATGTACAAACATACAAGTCTTGCAAAACAATCATATAAACAACTTGCACATTACAAGTAAAAAAAAGCAAACTTAGGTGTACTTACATAACAATAATAATTCTCTTGATTCACTCTCTTACCCTGTTGTCTATCAACTTGCCAATATACAGCATACTGTACAACAATCAATTTCTTTTGTTTAAGGGTAAATAATATTTTATCACAAAATTTTACCTGCTTATAATCAAGCAGTGTTGTCTAACAACACACAACATACTCTATATACACACATTTTTGTTTTCAATTTAACAACTGATATGCATGCTACGGCACAGCAATAATCGTGGAATAAACTTTCTAGAAAACACTGCATAAATAACACTACAGTTACAGCAAAATAATCAGAGTACCTGAGAATACTCCTCACAATATCATACTTACTACAATACGCTTTTGTGATATGCCACAGTTTAGGCCCCAACAAAGCCATATACTTCAAGAACACGGATCTCAAAATCACCACTATTGCAGAGAGGTGGGTTGTTGAAGGTCAGGCAACGATCCGTTTTGCCGTACCTTATGTTCTCATCCATCATAATTGCCTGGCCATCTCTGAAAACAATTTACATGTACCGTAACTTGTAACAACTTATGTCAGTAATTAAGTTATGTAAGCAGCAAAACACCAGCTCTAATTATGCTATGCTCATATTTTCACGTCATTACCTAAAGTCTTTAGTTAAATGCAAAGTATATTTATCAAACAAGAATATGAATACCAGCCAATTTACAAACATCACTCATCGCACAATTCTGAGCAAAGAAAGATGAGTAACGTAGTAAATTGTATTTACAAGGTTTATAGCACATATATTTGATCACAACGGCCATGCACAATTATGTTTATTTTAATTTTCCATGAGACAGTTTCATTAAGTGTCATCACAAATGCCAATTTTTGCCTTAACTTTTATGTGCCATCTAAGTACATCATGTACAGAGATGCAAGGAGAGTAGGTGTGTGATCATAACACTTCTCATTTATAAGTGCATAGACTGTTCACAATTGAATTTTTTTCTTCCAGAAGTGCTAAGACAGTTTCCAGACTAAACTTCATGAAATATCATGTGTAATTATTCCAGTTCAGTAACATGTTGTCGAGAAGTTTTATTTTGTCGTTTACGCCATGTTACTGTCGCATTTCACAATTTATGTTGTGTTATTTACGTCACTGACTGAAAGAGGAAGTGTAATACCTCTTTAGCATGGTTTAGTCAAACATGCGTACATGGAAAGGTAACCTTCATAACTAAATTAAAGGATCTACGAACTCATTATATAATATGTTAAGTAGTAACATTGAAAAGCTGAAGAACAACGACCAAGTACTGTACGAGAGATGGAAGATACATTAGGATGTACTCAAGAATATTGATGAGCGTAAAATAACACGTTGAGAACGCCGAAGTTAAGTTTGGAATGTGTATTCAGAGAAAGGAAAACGCTGTGTCAAAAAGTCAAAGAGCAAACTGATTGAAACACAAATATTTATAATCATTTCGCTATTCACATTAGGATTCATTTCACCTAATAAATACAAAGAAGAACACTTGTTTCTGCCTAATGCAGATTTGGTATCAAGTTAAAATAAACAATGTACACATTTTTTTTTTTCTCACACGGTTAGAGGAGTGATTTGAGTTACAATTGTCCGGTCTTGGTACTCGTAGTTAGATTGTATGAACATTGCTACTGGTTGACGATCGTCTAGATTAAATATTTAAAGGCTACTGTTAGTTGAACACTTCCGAGTGATCTAAACGTAGAGTGGATTTAAGCATCATACATGGAGAACGCTAGAGAAACGATGCTACACTTGTAACGAAATAGACTGTCTGCTGCAGTGTACCCAGTGAGTGGTGAACTACTGTGCTAGGACAGTTCCGTGCCGCCACAGGAGTACATAGTGTTTATTTCCAGTGTGATTGAAAAACAGACCGAACGTGGTTCAGAGACGTTTATATTTTTTTTGTGGACTATTTCCGAGATTGAAATATTTATTATTCTTTCTCAGTTAAATTTGTTTTGAATGATTAAGTGTAGTGATGGTCAAGTTTGTGCAGAAGGTTAATTGATTGTGGGAGATAGCTATTGCATCTGAACTATATAGAGAAATATTTATAGCAGATGGCTAACGAACTTTGAATTTCAGAAAGACATTTTTCTTCTCTCCTATGATATTCAAGGTTACTACAAGTTTAAGTTGATATGTGTAATGGAATTTTGGCGGAGCTTAAGCTTATCGATTTTGTTTATGTTTTTAGTAAATATACCTCGGAAGTATCGACATGGAATCGATTTCACCAAATTGGAAAATCGTTTCAACGTCTAGCCGGGGTAATCTGTAACATAGCGTTTTCTCTATGTCACAGCCTTCGGTAAATTGTTTTGATTAAGTTGGTGAAACTGCTAAACAAAGAAGTTTTATGCTTTGAAAGGCTAATAATGTTACACTATTGATTTATTTTTCTTTTCAGATTTTTTGTCTATGCTGAGTAAGTTGTAATATTTGATGTATCGTTACATGGTTCCAACAAATTTAGTTGAATGTAATAATTTATCACTTCGTCGTAGATCAGGTTTATACTCAGAACACGTTCAGTTTCCAAACCTCGATTAGAGTGAGCTTTGCGCAGCAACAAGGAAGAAGTACGTATGATATCTGAGAGAATATAAGGTTTTTTTGGAAGTGATGTTTTGAACTGTTGATTCTGCGAGGCTGATGAAAATTCCCAGTTTTACACCTTTAAGCTAGCTGGAAATTGCCGTTATTGATCGTTTTGATGTTCCTGAGTGCCTGAAGTATAGAAATTAGTATCTATTCAGCAGGAGAGCAGTCAGTCAATGAAGTACAAGAGAACACGGAATTAGCCAGGGTCCACGTCGGCGACTGCTGGAACTTCACTGCTCAGCTGTCGAACTGCAAATTCTAAGAAGTGAGTTAGTATTCAGTCTGATTACAGTATTTGGACTTGTAGTAATTGCGCTCAAATAACATTATCACCTATAGTAACATTTCAAGATAAATTCAATTTTTTTAAACACTACTCGGATTAATAACACACATTTGTAGGAACCATAATTCGTTTATATTGTTACTGTTAATAAAATGCTCCGAAGCACTTCGATATTCATTTACTTCGCAAAAACACAACAAAAAGAAAAATAGCTGATAATGTTCATTGGTTCCCCACCCCCTGAGCTAGCCAATTTTAATACTTAATAATTATCGAATTGGTTACGTCACATTCGTGACGAAGTGTAATAGTCTGTGGAGCTAAAGTATAGATTAAAGCAAACCTACATATTGGTATCCAACGCACCTATACCTAGCATTCCATGTAGATTATACAGTACATTACAAGAGTTTGAGAATTACTGCAACATTACATGTCCAGAAGATTTTGAACCTGCAACTAGTTGACAGTCGGGATGTAGGAACTTTGATGAAGTTTGTAACTGTTGTAGAGGAGAACTTGAGTGCTTTGGAAGCCTAGAAATTTCCAGTGGTTCAATGGGATTTCCTTCTATTAAATATCTTGCTAGAGAAGCTAGACCCTCCACTAAGGCAAGCATTTGAATTTTCTCACGAAGAAGACATACCATCATATTGTGACGTGCACTGGCATGTAGCACTTACTTGGCCTCTTATCATACAGTAATTTCAATTTTTTTTGTCGTAAAATGTTTTTTTTTTGTAATAACAAATTAAGTAGGCCAAATTAACCAGGTATAAGGATGTATACGGCGGGATCCAACATATTAATTGGGGATGCGAGTAGAGAAATGTGCATTAAAATTTTCCTTTTTTAAGTTTAAATTTAACTTTAAAGCAAGAGAAAAGTATAGAATTTTACGTGTCAATTTTATTGGATTTATATC
>PNEQ01023491.1:0-70190 GCA_003012365.1 Medauroidea extradentata
CTAGAGGAGAAAATAAAAAAGTTAAGATCATGAAATGCAATTTCTATAATTGGATGTTTGTGCATACATTTATTACAGATTTAAAGTTAAAACTGTGTATAGTTTTTAGTGTAGTTATGAGGTCAGTTCAAGACAAAAACAATGCTGTTTGGAATATTAATCCACGTGAGTACATAGGTGTTATGGTGGTATGTTCAAATATAATTGTACATTCTAACAAATTGTTTTCCTATTTAGTTTATTTATTTGACTAACAGCAAATATGCTATTATGTTATGTAGGTTTGTGTTAGTGAGTATATTTCAAAGGTTAGTCATAAAATTTGCTGTGTATAGTTATTCAAAGTGAATGACAAGATATTTAAGCATTATTTAATTGTTATTCTTTACCTATGTCATTTTTGTTAGACAGGGAAAAATTTTATCTGGGACAGGGAAAACTCAGGGAAATTGGCTGGAACAAGTTTGTGGGAACCCTGGAGATTCAATGCTGATATACGGATGTGGTGATAAAAAAACCATGTGGTTCTGAAGAAACCCAGTTATTTGTACCAATTACAACCACAGAATGTGTTCTGAAAGTTTATGAAACATTTTAACGTGTTAGCATTTATTATTTTCTTGATTGTTTAGATTATTTTCCAACGGAACATTTTACATGTACGACCTTCACCTTATTGTCATGGGCTCTACCCGCAGTAGCTTGCAGAGTCCTGTCACAGAAATGCAGATGATGTTTATCAAACTATTTCACTTTACTTCCTTGCTCTTCAAATCTATGTTACTGAAACATAGTATGCTCTTATGTGTACAAACCAAAGATTTTCCTTACTAGCAAATAAGTCGATTTTCATAACTTAATTAGCTATATTTGTGGATGTGACACAGTACACATGCATGTTATAAATATGTGAAAGGATGATGTTTTTTTCGAATTCAGTGTTAACTACGAACACGTTCATTAATACAAGAATGCTAAAGTAACAGAAGTGTTTTTTTTTCTTCAAATGTCAAGGTTATATAAAATTTAGGCATATAATAAAATACATTAACATAAATTATTAAGCAATGAAGTAGGGTAGGGTTCTCTTTTGTCCTTACGATTAATATTTTATATAGTGTATATCCACACACAAGCTAACACTCAAGCATACACATGTAGGCCTACTATGAGTAGTCCAAAGCTGATAAATTATAATGGTAGAACTTGTATGGTTCTAAGGAATGTTTTAATTTGTTAAAAAAATTATTGTTTAGATTTTATTTTTGCATATTTTCCAAAAAATGCACCTATAATGGACAAATGTAAACGTACAGGATGTAATAAAATCAATAGCCCAAACTCTGGGAGGTGATTGCCTCATGAAAATATAAGTAGGCATTGTATGGGATATTTTATAGACAAGTGAATATTTGAGAGGTATGAGCCCGTGAATATGGTATTTAAAATAATGTTTGGTCAAAATTCCAAAAACGGTCAGGAGTTAAATTACAGTTATTTAGATGTAATGTGTTATTGAGATATTTAACCTGTAAAAAATTCAGCCTTTAAATCTTCCCCTTTCATGAAAATGTTTGGTGACCACCCTCAAATTACTTAAATTACTTTTATGTTAGATTTTGTGAACATTTCATGTTGTATATTCGAGCAGTACATCGTGAAGAACAAAAAGTCCTGTTGTAAGCCCTTAAATTGAAGTGTTTACAAGAAAAATGCACACAACTGTTGCAGTGACATCATAATGTCTGGGGGCTTATTCTGAGTTTCTGTTTCCTACGAAAAAAGTTGTTACAAAGCGATATTCGGTTCCAAACGACTGTTTGGTATTCTAAGTTTAAAACGGGGGTCGTTTGACGTCACGAGTCCGGTAGGAACTTACCAACTGCTCGCAAGCAGTTGGAAAGGCTGAATTTCGTCGGTAACTCGCAATGGCGGGTATATGGCGACGCCGTAGTTATATCTGCTATACTTATACATGGAAAGGAAATGTTGTTTCTATCTCAACGACTCGGCTTAATTAAATGGAAATAATAATTTACCGTAACTGCCATAATATCCACAACTATTTTCTTCTTATTTGTGTACTTGTGGGACAAGCCTCTTCTACGAGATATCTAGTTAGCAACGTGAGAAAATGTTGAACAAAACAATCCTTTAGCAAATACACGTAATGAGATTAAATAAGTAAACCGTTGGAAAACAAAATACGCGTTTATATTTTATATTTGTTAAATCTATAATTTCAATTGATTGAAAGCATTCACAAGAAATGTGAGTTTGGCTCAGTTGGATGCGGCGAGTGGAAGCTTGCTATTTTTTGGATTCGTGGTTCAAATCCCGGTCACTCCGTGATTTTTTTATTACTTTTTAAAATTATAGTTTACATGTGTAGATAATTAACTTCTTTGTTGAAAACTTAACCATGTTGCTATAACATTGCTTTTACACATATGCACGCACACACACACACTGAAATTGGCCTACATACCCATCCATGTTTTTTTGTATGTTGCCCGCGACTTCATTCGCGTAGTTTTAAATTTAGGAAAGTTCTAAACAATAGGAAAATATTGTGTTAATCATCGTTAATGGCCGTTTTAGAAACACTTAAAAGTGTTTCGCTAAATTTTTGTATCCCTTGTTCTGCTTGCTCTGTTTCGCCACTCCCCTCCCTTTCTTTTATAATAACTGTTAACATGTTATTCTATTCTTACCTCCATGATTTGTAAATTTTTCTGTCAGTAACCTTCGAAGGTGCACGCATAACCCACCAAAATTTAATCGCAATCGGACGAATGGTATAGAAATGCATACGTTACGTATAATAATAATAATAATAATAATAATAAATATGCATATATATTTTTTTTCTCCGATCAATAGAGCCTGTTGGAAACACTCGCACATGTCTGAAGTTAGGACATAATTACAGTTATTTTCCCACAATTAAAAAAAATTGAAAATACGAACTGAAAATGCACATCTTCGTAGATACTGTAGACTAAGCTTTGAACATTTAGTTAACTCAATAAAAAAAATATATTATCTAGTACACTTTTTGTACAGGTTTTATAATTATTATGTACTAAAAATATTTACGTTTGTTAGCAATCCACTTCATTCTGTCAGATTGTATAGTAACAGTAAATTAAGTGAAACAAAAATTCTACATGAAATAAACAATTTATTACAAAAGAATAAGTCACGTACAACTATTACACATCATATAAAACAACTTAAAAAAAGTAAAGAATCGAACGAGATTTGAACCACAAATCCTACAACAGCTAAAAACAAACACGCGCACTAGACCACTCCGCTACCGCTACACGACGAGAGAAGCTCCAAAAAGAAAATATGAGAAGAATGTTTCGGTGTTCCAACGAAAAACGTTTAATTGCGTGTTATTACCCATTTGAGCTGAGGAAATGTTTTTAAGTTATCAACAGTAATATTATCTATTATTTGACACTTGCATAAGTTCATGAATAGTCCTAAAATTAAGAAAAACTGTCATATACACCTGAATGTTGCAGTGCCCGCCATCTTGGCACGCTGCTTGAAAAAGTCGTTAAAGCCGAAGATACCCGAACGCACTGGCCCTCGTACCGACTAAAACTCTGAATACGGATTTTGTGGACTGGAAGGGAAACGACTTTTTCAGTAGGCCGCGGCACAGTTGCTTCATACTGACTATTGCTTCGTAACCACGAAACTCAGAATAAGCCCCCTGGTCCGTAGATAAAAAGTGGTACTTCCACAAAGTTGTCATTGGTTTGTACATACACCATGCTTTCAGGAAATACAACCTGTGATGCAGTGTTAGGTAAATTAAATTTATTTTGAAACAAACTGTTTAAAACACTGCATCACAGGTTGCATTTTTCCGACAGCATTTGTTTTTGTATTTTGACCTAATAATATTATTAAATTCAATTTTCAAGAGCTCATACCTCCCTTAGTGTTCACTTGTCTTAAAAGTGTCCCGTATTATCTCTGCTTACTCCATCATGAGGAATTGCCTGCCTGAGTTAGGGCTGTTAGTTTCCTTACACCCGTATGTACGCTGACTGTGGTCCTCAGAAACCAAAGACCAAGTCAGTTTGAAATATCAGTTTCTGCCATTATAATTTAGGACTGTGGACTGAGTACAACTGTGCAAATTGGCACCCTAAATGGACATTGTTAGAGAAATCATTTTTATACAAAATTCAATAGTTTACGTTCACTTACGTGGATTGCACTAATGCTTTCCAAACCACTTATATTCTTTCAGTACGTATTCTTCTGCAGCTGGGTAAGGACAACCTGTGATCATTTTCATCTGAGTTTTGATTCATGCTGTTTTTTATAGTCAATAAATTGTAAATCATGTCCAGAAAAAAAAGGAGGGTTGACAAGTGCGGAATAATGATATCCAGTGTATGCAAATATCCAAATGTTTTCAAGGTTACCTTTACACTTGTATTTGCAGTAAGCTAGGAAAACTGGGTTTATCGTCAAGAGAGCGCATTTTCACTGTGTGCAGCAAATGTAAAAACTAAGAACAGGACACATTCCAAGAAACTCCAAAGGAAGGAACATTCATTGACAACTGGGTGTATTTGGCGACAGATGGGTGCACAGTAAACCCCCGATCTAATGACATACGATCTAACGATATTGGGGATCTAACAATATAATTTCCAGGAACCCTGGAAATTTCATATTTTAAAATTTGTTCAAAACTAAGCAACGTGCAGTGGATCGCAGTAAAATGTGATTCAAAAATAATTATGTGTACATTAAACAATAAGATACTGCAGTTATCATAAACTGGTGATATGCAGCTGTGAAACAAAAAGAAACTGTTGAAAAATGTTATAAACTTTGGCTGGTAAATAATTGAGGCACGCTCCGGGTGAGTAGACTACCCGCACAACACCGACATGTGAGACGTGATGAGAAACTCTGCCTTATCTCCTCCTCCTCCTTACTTCTCATACTCCCTCTTTCCCGCACCTACGCTTTTAGATAACTGACGTGGCATAGTAATGGTAATTTACGACCCTTTTTTGAGAAACCGTAAAGAATTAGAGTTGAAAAAAATCGAAAATGTAAGGAAAATTGTTCACATCGCATTGCATTTTCCATGGTGAGTGCTGTGCCCTAAAAATGCACTGCCAAATATAAATAACCCACCTCCTGGCTGTCCACGCCAGCCAATAACCATTCAATCCCCCCACCCCTAGCCAACAAGCCGGATTATGCTCGTGTGTGCGCGCATCAACTACTGACTGTCTGATAGTCGCATGCATCTTGCATCCTGTCTTGTGACAAAGCAGAGCCACATGTTTGTTTTTCCTCTCTCACTTGGCCACTTTCTCCCACTAGCCAATGTATTTGTTTCTGTGTCTTGTGAGTGCCTAGGGGGATGGGGGTTGAAGAGACGACACTTTTTTTTCCCTTCATGACATCACGGCAAAAAAAGGACTAGCATTGCACTCGTGCCATAAAAGAATAAAAAAAAATCCAACAATACCTCATCTTTTTTCTCTAGTGACAGAATTGAGCTCTGCTTGATTTTGACAACTTTCGCTGTATTATTGATCATTCATCACGTGAGGCACATGGCTATGAAATCACTCTGGTGTGAAAACGGCCTATGACACATATACAACAGTCATGTCGTTGTGTGCGGCATGTGGGCTGTTAAGATTTCTGTTTTATGTTCGCTCAACAGTGGAGCAATAAGAACGACTGCAGCCTGCGCGCTGAGAGTCTCTTTGCTTTTGTATCGCCAGCACATCACTCTCGGGCGGAGAAAACAAGAATCTAGGTACTGCGTGTGTGTAGATTGTGTCTAGTGCTTGGCTGGCAGGTGACAACAGTGCACAGAGGGGCCGCAGTCTGGTGTTGCCAAGTACCACACAGCCGCCCGCAACTGATGATGTTGCCGGCTACGTGTTAGCGCCGCCTTGCATTTCCTTGGTTGTTGGACGCCCAAAGGGCAGTAGTAGCCAATGTTATCGGTTTGTGTGTCTCTATGATGTTTATATAATGGTAATAAATGCATTAAAAATATTTAAACTAAATATTTATGCTTCTGGTAAAGGGAAAAATTTTTTTTTTCAACCAAGAATTTCGAAAGATGTCTTTTTTTTTTCCCCCTACCTTAAAAACCATGACTCGTCTTATGTGCCGGGTTGTCCTTCTCGCTGGCAAATATGGTAAGCACTTTTATTGGTATTGCTTAAATTCTATAATGGCGACACGCTGTAACAGTTCTTGCGCAATGACAAAAAATGGTTGTACTTAAAGGTTTTTAATTGTTGCAGTATACTTTCACATAAATAATACGAGTTGTTCTGTTATGGTGTGTGTTCTTCGCACCAGGCGAGCAGGATGAATCACGCACGTACAGCGAGGTGAGAGGGAGGCAAGCCAAGGCCAACGGCAGCTCCCCTCCCCCATCATACACAACCAGATAGAGCGCATTGCGCGGCCGCTCACTAATGCCATGGTAAAATGGAGACTATGGGGTACAATTTTATTTCTAAGACATCTTTTCGTTGTACTAAAATATAATTTCAATGAAAAATGTCTTTAAGTCAGAAGTTGTTCTTAAGGAAAAAAACTCCACGTTAATTTATTTTTTAATAGTGGGTGGGGGTCAAAATTAATTACCTCGCGACTTACGACATCTGCGATATAACGACATAATTACTTGGCACTGTGCTATGTCGTTAGATTGAGGGTTTGTTGTGTATTGCTACAGAAAATTTCAGCTAATCTCCACACTTCGCAGTTCCTTCTTCCAAAATAGCTACACTTTGCAGTCAGATACTGTCTATAACCACCATCAGAGTTGGTTATGATTTTTGAGTGTTCTGCGCTGTAGTGCGGCACCAATTTGTTCTCTCTATGTTGTTTTGTCGTGAATTGTAATGGTTTTTGAATTTTTAGAAATTACAATAAATATACCCTGAAAGTTATTAAAGATTGTGCCCTCACGCACATTTGACCTTATGTAAATGTACAATGATACCTCAAAGCCACGCACGTAATTACATTTGACCAACCAATACATTTAAATTAAACGCTAACGTCAAGCAAATATATATCGACGTTTGAGTTGAACATCATAATCAACATGATGAATTTGACAAAGCATAGCAGGAAATCCTGATTTCTAACATAAGCGTGTTTCTTAATTTATTGTCCAAATAGAGAATATACTTGACGTATATCAAATGACGCGTCAACATGCTCCAATCTGGACAGTCAAAATTCACTATCATAAAACTGAAAATTATCAATTACTAGATTCTGGAAAACTACAGAGATCATAAATGATGTACACGCAGCACCATACACTCTACCAATTCAACACGAAAATTACAAATACTTAAAACGTAGCAACAAGTTCAACATTTCTGTGCAAACCTATTCATTTTAAATTTAATCCAAAAACGTTGTTTTCACTAGACGGCAACCGAAAGAACAATTTTGAATAAAAGCAAAGACTTTAAAATTTAACTAAATGCACATGATGGCAGTCGCCTTACCGCCATGGGGAACAAGTTCCCAAGCAAACAACTAGCTGGAGCTACAGACACTTATATTTGTCCTGATTAGGAGCAGACAAAGAAGTAAAAGTAAAGGTCACGCAAGCACACCAGCAAGAGGCTTGGCCAGGGCCTCAGTGAACTGAATATGCACAAGGGAGAGTAGAAGGGGAAACAGAGAGCACAAATATATTAGAAGAAAAAGCATAGAGATCGTGAGCTGAGCCAGAAACTTAAGTTCCATAAAGTCCCGCCACCCGCCACTGTCGCCGCACTGAGCACCAGACGGGGCAATCTCCTCCCTTTAAGTCTCTCTCTTAAAAAATAATGTTCCAAAGTAAGCCAGCAACCCCAAATGTTCTAAACAGTAAAACTCTTGAAGACGAAGAAAAGTTCATTTGAAAAACAAAATCTTGACGAACTTGAAGAAAAAGTTCGTACAGTAGATCGTAAGATCTTGAAACAAAAGTTCATAAAGTACATAGTAAGAAAACAGATCTTGAAGTGGTAGTTCATAAAGTATACAAGAATTGTTCAACATGCAGATAGCAAAAAAGAGAAGTCTTGAAGTAGTTCATAACAAGTAGCATCTTGAGAAATTAAATCATAACGCTGATAGATAAGTCTCAATAAAAACGAACATCTTGAAGTAAATCTTGAAGTGAAAGTTTATGACGAAGTCTCTCAGGACAAACAGCCTCCAGGCAGCAGGAAAAAAAAGAGTGAACTGCCACAGACGCAGCATCTCAGAGCAGCGGCAACCAGCCGCACGGCGAAGCATAGGGGTTGCAGCTGAGGGAGACTCATGCGCAGCAGCTCCCAACAAAACAGGCGTACAGCAACAAACAGTGCATCTGGGCAGGTGGACGCGTGGCACGAACTCTACCTCAGACGTCACAGTAGTTCCAGTCATCGCACTTCTTCACAGGACTCGTCGCATAATGAAGTGGCTCAGCACGTGAAGAAGCATGAAATAGAAATAAGATAAAAGGCAGAAAGCTCGAGCAAGCGTGGAAAAGCATAAACAAGAAATAACTACACAAGTATAAGATAAGGGAAACTGGGTCTAGGTACTGTTGCCACAAAAACGACAAGAGGTCTGGCCTCCCTAGTCCCAGTTTACCCCCACTCTGCGCTCTGGCCACCCTGTTCCAGTTAGTAGTGTCACCCCTCCCGTCCCAAGATCAACCGCTGGACAGCGTACTACGCATCCTGAAAACATTTACTTCCTCGGTTCTAACAAAAGAATATATTCAATATGTTTTTCACTAACCTCAGTAGCAGTTCTTTGACAATGGCTTACAGTACCCGGAATTATGAGTTCTATGTTACTTCTAAAGTATAAGTGTACCTGTCATGATAATTGTTTGTAAAACTCGATCAAATTATTATATTCTGTGGCAAGAAATCTTACCATCGAGACGTCAATTTATAACTACATTTATCATAACAATAAATAAATTTTGGAGTAAATAAAAAGTAAACAAATATCTGCAAAAGCAACATTAGGGATATGTTTAGTTGAACACTGTTTTCTGCTTAGCTGTCCGGGTTCGATTCACTGCGATATCACTATTGAATTTTGGATTTCAAAAACGTGGCGGACGTTGGCATTGACTGGCGAGTTTTATTGGCGTATTCTTGTTTATACCGCTGCCGCATTCTGTAGCTAATACCCCATATCGCCTTCTTAAGCTCTCAAGGCAACAATGTTTAGTGCTAACCTAAATCTAAATCTCTCCATTCCATCAAGTTGCATACATATAAAATATATTAAACATATAAAAACACACCAGTAAAACAAATGAAAACTATCATCGCTTATAAAGCATATTATAATAGTCATCACTAATTAATAACTGTGTGTGTGTCTCTCTCTCTCTCTCTCTCTCTCTCTCTCTCTCTCTCACACACACACACACACACGCGCGCGCCCGCTAGTAGTGAGCAGATAAAGTTAGCTTTAATTGAAAAATCTGATTGTACACCTGATAGGAAGTTCAGTCAAGTGATAAAATGACCAAGCTGCTAATTGAACTACTCCGCAGCGCAGGATATGTAGTTATAGTTGTCCCTGCGACTTTGCCTGGGCCTTATTTATAGTCCCAGCAAAGTTGACATTGTGGGGTAATTACAGACTTCTAAATGTAAGAGGGTAATCTAATGAAATACGCAGATTACATGGTTTGAAGTGTTATTTCCCCCGAGCACAACCATTGGTGATGGTGCCCTCAATAACGAACTTATTTTTCAAAACCGTCGCTTGAAATTAAGTTCCATTAGGCAGTTTTTGCGGAATGTTTTGCAGAAATATAAACTTATTTTTTGTCCCAACCTTGAGGTTAGTGAGATGGTATATGTGGGATGATGCTGTCGAGGAAAATTGAGTCAGAAATTCACATTTGTGCGGTTTTTTAACGGCATTTGAGTCAAGAACATTAAGAACAATAGACCGGAGCTGCAAACAACTGTGCCACACAATGTCAAAATTATTCACAAAAACTAATTTTAAAAAAATAATTTCGTAGAACGAATTTCCAGTATAATTTATTTCTATCTGGTCGTACTTGCTTTTCGGATTGTCTGCCTTATAAGTTTACAAACTAAGTTTTTTCTTATTAATTAAGTTATCTTACAAAGTGAAAAACTTGTGTTACTTTCTTTAGGTACTTGGCCTACGTAAGCATCATTCTGACGTGAAATCCACCTCAATATCTTTACTGGTTAGATAAGTATCATCAGATGATTGAAAACAAATATTATGTCGTTTCGCTCCTTTAGATGTCAAATTTTGAAAAACCTATTTCATGCCTTAAATATTTGTTCAAGAATCAAAGTGGACTGAAAATCACGATGATATCTCGTTCAGTCGAAGCAAAATCGATCATTAATTAAAAATTACATATAAAGTACTGAGAGTTCGAATTTTGAAAAATCTGAAAACCTTTTTGCGGCCACTTAGCTATCATCATCCTGAAGCAAAAATAAACTGAGTATCTCGATGGGTTCGGGAAGATTTATCTACAACACATTCCAGGGATTTTCATCTTAATCTTAAACAAAAATCACGTCCGTATATAAATATCAATTGGGTGTGTGTATGTATATAGCGATTGTGAATCGTAAACACAATTTACCCTCTTTTTTATCTCTATAGGGCCAAATTCGAAAAATATATTAAAATGGTAGTTACATAATCATCAATCTATAGCAAAGAGCACTTCGATTTCTCGATTGGTTCGATAGATACGAAGGAATAATCGAAAACACATTTAACATATTTTCACCACCTTAATTATTAAGTTTCGAAATATCTTGGAGTCCTGACAGCCATTTCTATACATAACCAATTCAAGTAAAAATCACGATAGCCAATTGTGTTCCAGTGATATTGACAATTCATAAAAAACATATTTTATTTTTTTATAGCTTGGGGTTGAATTTCAAAAAATCATAAAACTGCTTTTTGGATATTTAAGTAAGCAACATTTTGAAGTAAAAACCAACTCTCTCTCCCGAAGGATTTTATAGACACCGATATTTTATCGGAAACATATTTAAGATCTTTAAAACCCCTTAAATGTTGAATTTAGAAGAATCCTGAAGTTGTCTAATGTATTAATTTTTATGTGTGTCCCATTAAAGTAAAAATCACGATGATAAGCCGTTAGGTTCGATATCTTTCAGTGTTTCTTTGAAAATACAATTCACCACTTTTCACCCCCTTTGAGGTTGAATTTCGGAAAATTCTTTCTTAGTGCTCGCCTACGACCTGAGGGGAAACCACACAAAACACTTCACGCTTCTAGGTCCAGCGGTTTGGGCTAGAGCTTGATATGTCAGTCAGTAAGTCAGGGTTTTCTTTGTGTGTGTGTGGGTAGGTGTGTGTGTATGTGTGCGCGCGCGTGCGCAGTTTAACCAAACCCTAATATTTTGTGTTACGAAATAAAGTCTCGCAGAAAATGAAAACAAAAGATTTAGAAGTGCTGATGCAGACTAAAATACATCGCACTGTAACTTCGTATGGGGCGTTCGTTTTAAGAACAAACGACATTTTCAAAGAAACATCTGATAAAATTTTGGAGAAACTGAGTAGGTGGTGGTTTAGGTATATATTTGTTAAGGTTTACTGCGAAATTATCAGTACTTATATAAGTGTATGGTAGTCCTACATGTATTTTATTTAGTTTCCCAAATTAAAATTCCTCACCAAAATTTTAGACTATAATTCTGCATCAGATTACACTTTACACATTCAGTTTATCAACGATTAGGGTTCTATTACTTCACTATCAACGCACACTTGCATGAATCCTAAAATATACATGATTAAATTCACATCCAACCACTGTGAGTGAAACTATAAAGTGAACTGGAATCAATTCTCGCTTACAAATACTGTTAATGCGGAACAGTCCTGAAAACTAAGAATTATAATAATTTCTATACTTTCTGTTTAATGCCAAGATAGTAAACTTTAGTTAAAGAGACCGACAGAATTAATATATAAGTTAATTGAGAATTTGTTGTAACAATCTTGATACTTTTGTCTATTTACTTTACTTACAATTTCAGTAATGGGTTTAAAAGCATAACAAATTTTAACAGAAATATCACATCAAAACTTTACCATTGACTAAATATTTCTGAAGTAATTTACTCTAATAAAGAGTCAATTGTTGAGTTAATGTCACTAACAACATTTGTTTATCGATATACTGTTCAAGAAAATTATAAAATAAAAAGGCAAATATGTATCTTAATTAAATAGTGCTCATTTCGAATTAGTACCTATTGTAAATTACTTAACATTGTACAATGTTTCTACTTGTTCAATAAAGTGGGCAGCTGAACAAAACATGCTTAATAAAATTGCATTCAAGTTATTTATGTTATTCTGTACTTATAATTTTAGACTTATACAATCGGTAATAATTAGGAAGCAAACATAACTTTAAAAAAAATTTTTGTTATGGGGCTGTGTTGGTGTATGGATGAACACAGAGAATCTCAATTCAGGGAAGTGACCTATATCTGCTCGCGAATTTATCTGTGTATTATTCATGTTCTGAGATGGTATAATTAGGTTACTGATTTTATACCAGTCATAACGTGGCATCAGATAATTTATTGATTGCCTGTAACCTCTTCCCTTGGCACTGCTTTAAACAGGAAAGGTTAGGTTGCGATTGTTTGCAACATTTTTGAAATTTGAATGATGTGTATTGTAAAATTTACATTTTTTATAAAATAGTAAAAATACAGCAATTGTAATGATTTTATTTTCTTGCTATAAACAGATATTTTATCTTTTCGGTCGCACTCTATTTGTTACTGTTATGTCTTGTCAATACTGCAGAGCAAACGAAGACCAATGTGTTTTAAATGGCACGCAGCGCAGCGTGAAGGTGGGCCTACTTTTTCTTCCACCCCTATTCCCCCTCGCAACAGGGTTTCCTCACCCCCCGCACTGGGAGACCTCACCAGTTCTGGCAACTACAGTACGTAGGATGCGCGCATCATAACCACAACAATAAAAATCAACAAAATTTCATAATCCAAAAAATATCCCTAAAATACAAAATTACACATAATGTCCATACAAATTCTAGTATACTATAAATACTCAAACCCTCAGTACAAAGCGTTTCAAATGACAAACATGCGCCTCCCGAGTTCCCCGAGAAGAATTCAGTAGTTTCAACAATACAGTATTAGGACCCAAAAACTTCTTTAGGACATAAGGTCCATTAAACTTTACCAAGAACTTGGCAGTCTGCTGTGCCCTGCATCAGCTAACACGAAATTTTTGTATAACACAAGATCACGTACAGAAAAGGGAGGGACTACCCTAGTCCTGTCTAAACGTGTCTTAATATTTTTTCTCACCCTCACTCATTGTAAAAAATATTGAGATGCTTTGTTCAATTCAACAGCACATGATCTAAAGTGACCTTATTGAAGGTGTGGTAAAGGACTTAATAAAGGATTGCCTGGAAACTTTCTAGTGTTGCTATTCTGTTACTTTTTCATATAAAAGGTAGTTGATGAATTGGTAATGCAATACTTAATAAATGACAAAAAAACATGTCCTGCAATTATTTTCACAATGCTTATTTAAAAATATTTCTCTTGTAACATAATAATTAAAAAATTTCTTTAAATTTGTAAAAGAGTGTTTTCTTACATGATTATTGTTACTGGTTGTGTAAATTTGCTATGCATGGTATGAGTATAAAGTAAAATATTGGTTTCGTCCTTGTAGAAGAACTGCGCGTTTGTCTGTTATTAGAGTGTGTGTGATATCATCAGGTTACTTGTGTTAACACATGCTATTTTTCTTCTGAGTGTATAATTTAAAAAAAAAAAAAATATTTTACTTCTTTTCCCAGAAGGAGAAAACAGAGAAAGGGAGTCTAGCAGTCGTGGAGTGGGAGGTACTGCAAGGAATTCTGGAGGCAGTGACTCTTCGACACTGACTGCTGCAAGTTTGATTGATGCTATTATAACACACCAAATAAATCAAAGTTCAACTGATTCAGGAGGATCTAGTACTCCAGGCAGTGGGAGTAGTTCATCCGCGCCTACTAGACCTAGTGACAGGTTGTTTCAAGTATGTATTGCTTGCTATGTTATTCAGTTATGTACTGTTTTTATTAAATGTCTTCATAGTATGAAGAGACGTGTAAAGGACCTCTTATGAAAGTTGGACTGAGATAGTTATTTAGCATCTCAATCAGTGATACAGAATTAGATGTTTGTAATGTTGTAAATTCATACCTTCACACACTATTTATTATTTTCTGCAGTGCAGTATCTCCTTAGACATTTGTTAAAAAATACATTTTCTTAAATAAGATCTGTCTGTTGCTGCCAGTTTGTTATTACTGGAAAGTACCTCAGTGCAGAAGTACGAATCTTGGTGGGGATTTTTATACTCTCAATGGTTTATCATGAGTTTTAGGTCCAGGTAAGGAGGCTAGTACACCCCCATCTGGCTGTCTTTTGTATAGAACCATGTAACCAGCAGCACACTGATGACTAGAATAGGAACTTCTGAGTTTTCCTGAGAATCCCTGGGTTGGTTGATTTAACCCCCCCCCCCCCCTTCATCTCCTACTGAGTTTTCCTGAGAGCCCCTGGTTTGTTTGATTTACCTCCATAGTCCCTTCTGCGTGGGAAGAGAGGGGGGCGGCAGTAACATTACTGCTGCCCCTGGTTGCCCTGAAAAAGAATTTTAAAAATGTAGATCTTGTAAAACCGTCCAGCGTCCCATAAAGAACCGGTGACTATCTTAATATGGACAGAAGGCAAAAATATTTCCTTAAATTATTGCACTTCGGTTGGCAAGAAAAAGGCTTTCTGTTTATCATTAGTGTTGTAATTTTTAGTTTTTATGTTCATTTACTTTGTTAATATAACTTATAATAATTTTTTAACTAGTAATAAATAATAAGAACAATGACCTAGGTATTTATTATGGTACTGATATTTTATGTCAAACAGATGGTCCCAGCTAATTACAGGCCCCATATCAACAAATATCTGGCTATGAGCAGGAGCTTGAGAAATTTTCCTTTGTTTAGGGTTCTTATAGTAAGACCCAAGAGGGGTGCCTTGTCACTTGGAAAGAATACAAATTGGCATTGGTTAAACTTACGGGTTTATTACAGATAGGAAGATCCTTACACAGAACACCCACATGGTACTGCTTGTGCAAACGCTATAAAATGACACTTCAATGATATGAGACACGATCTGGTTAGATGGTTGACAAAACACATTTCTGGAAACTAAGCAGAAATTAAGTATCAAAGTTTTGGAAAAACAAATGTCTTGTAACGGGCCTCGGTGAGATTGCCAAAAGTCTGGTGACTGAGAAGTTCGCGGTGACCATTGGATAAAGGAGAAGATGGGGACAGGGTGCCCCACACATCCAGCAGAGGTTGCAACAAGTCTCTACCAAACGAAATCTTGGCCGGAGTGTTCTTCGTGGCCCCATGAGTAGCTGAATTGAAGCCAATGTTGATTAAGTCCAAATCAACATCCCAGTTACGCTGTTGTGAATGATAGAGAGCTGACAAAGTCACCTTCAAATTTTGATTAAATCTCTCAACCATATTACCACAAGGGTAATAAGGACTTGAAGTATAATGATTAAGAGCCCATCTAAAACACATATCCTTAAAAACTGTAGAGCAAAAATACTGACTGTTATCAGTCACAAGATTCTTAGGAGGCCCGAAGGAAGAGCATACTCATTCGGTCAACAGCCGTACAATCGTGGCACTCTTTACATTGTGCATGGCAATGAGAATCACAAATGTACTGAAGGTATCAAGCAAAATCATAACATAGATATTTCCCTTCAGAGAATGAGTCATAGGACCAAATACATCACAGTGCATGGTTTTCCACGTGCCAGCGGCCTTATCCACGGTGTACAACCCAACCTTAGAGTTGTTCAGTGCTTTTTTCGCTAACACAAGGTACAATGACGAACGTAACTGCGCACATCCCGGTAAATCCCAGGCCAAAAAAATTGTGAACTCAGTTTAAGTTAAAGTTCCTGCACATCCCAAATGACCTCCAAATGGAGAGTTGTGAAAATAGTTCATAAGCTCTCCTCTACAAGCCAGCAGAACTAACAATTTCCTCTACTTATTACGGCGTTTGACATAGTGCACCAAATCATCAATCACACTGTACAGTATCTCTTCACCTTGCGCCGCCCGTGCCACAATGTCTTGATATTCAGGGTCGCTAGCTTGAGCATCCTGGAGTCGGTTATAAAAGAAAGGATTTGTGGTAATTGCTGCACAACGAGCGGTGAGCTCCTCTGTATCACAATCATAATCTTCAGGGCAGTACGTGCGGGAAAGCCAATCCGCCACCACATTACTAGCTCCTGAGATATGCTTAATTACAAATTTAAACTTCAACAAACCAAAAGCCCACCACCCAAGCTTGCCAAAATAATTACCATGACCTAATAGCCATGAAACTGCCTGGCTCTCTGTACATATATCGAATTCAGCTGCACTAAGGAAGGACTCAAATTTCCCAGTGCCCCATACACAAGCGAGAGCTTTCTTTTCGAAGGCACTCAAACGATGCTCCGCCTCGGTCAGGGTACGGCTAGCAAAGGCCACCGGTGAAATCTTGCCGTCGCACCACTACCCGAGAGTAGCGCCTAAAGCGACACTAGAGGCATCCACGTGCAACACAAACCGTCAATCGAAATCGGCAAGAACAAGGGCCGGAGCGGAAGCTGAAGCAGCTTTAAGGGCAACAAAACTCGCTCCTGTTCATTGCCCCAAACAAAAGATACACTTTTGCGCTTGAGGGCATTTAAAGAGGAAGGAAGCTCGGCAAAGAGCGGGATAAATCGGGCATAGTTACCCTATAAAACGGAATACACACTTTACTGACTTTGGACGTGGGAAATTGACGATCGGACTCATCCGATTTGTGTCCATAACCAACTGTCCAGATACAATGTAACCAATGAATTTCACAGACAGAGCAGCCCACGTCACTTTACTTGGGTTCACAGTTAAACCCGCCTTACATAAACGACTTAACACTTTGCGAAGGTGTTCAAGATGTTCCTCAAAGGTGTTACTGTATACTATGATGTCATCTATGTAGTTATGGACAAACCGGAATTTGATATCAGATAACATAAAATCCCACACACAAGACAACGCTTGCGTCTCAAAACAGGCACCCATCAGTATACGATTAAACTCGTATTGGGCCCACTGCGTACAAAAGGTTGTATATTTGCAACAAGTGGGATGCAAAATACATTGGTGAAAACTAGAGTTCAGATTGATTATTGAGAAAACGCTCGACTTGCCTAAGTGCTGCAATGCAGAGTCAACCGTAGGGGCAGGAATTTAGATTTTACAGATGCAAAATGGTGCTTTTTATGGAGTTTCCAGATAGAAAATTGGTATTACATTGACGCCTGGTGGGGATCGGGTAGTCTGTCGGCGAGGGCGTGATGGCTGGGCGGCAACGTGCTTTCCCCAGGATGTACTCCCGAAGCGTCGACCGCTGTTTTCTTCGTCAGACTCTCCCCACCTCATAAGGATATTACAGCGAAGGAAACTAGCGCTGCACTGGAGGTTGCGCTTCTACTGCAGGTGTAACCGAAGGTGGATGGATGAAGGTAAAGCGGTATGACTAGCTGATGGTTGATGTCCGGTATCCTGTAGGATCGCCTAATGTGGCATGCAAAGCCTTTTAATGTGGCGGAACTATTGGCGCTGGGCAGGCGGACTTGTAGAGGAGCGCTATAAGTGCACCTCAGCATGTCCCTATGCCTTTTCACCTCTTCCAGACAAGGTAAGACTCGGCACCGCTCGGATAGAGCACAGTGTAGTCGTGCTACCTACAGAGGATGTATTGAGGAAAACCTGGAAGGCGCATGGCTTACGCCTCCTCCCAGACGTAGGATACTTACGATGACCTGATAGCGAACTCCCGTGGCGATCCTATAGGATGCAGGGATCACAGGTGTCTAGCAGGTGGATGGGTTTGTCAACAGTGGAAGGTATGGCGAGTGAAGAAAAGATAGGTATGATGTTGCTGTGTGGTTTATTGGTATACTCCAACAATGGAAACTGGAACACTCTGTGCCTAAAAAGCCTGAAGGGCATGTAGGAAGTAGCCGAAGTGCACTAGCTTCCGTGGGGGAGAGTCGTTGATACAGGTGACAATGCCTCAGAAAGGAGCTCTTGGTCGGCGAAGCTGAACAGCTGGCGTAGAAGGCGATCTGGAAGGGATCCGACGGTCGCTGGTTTTCCGGACCTGGAGCTGTTGCTTGTAGGAGTGATGAGGGTAGAGAAATCTACCGCACCAGAACTGAACCTTTCAGTTGTAGCAGGTGTACTGCTACAGAGTGAGTGGCAATCAGATCACGACTAACAACGACTGACTGAGTGATGAGACAGCTGGCTCTTCTGGAAGGGGTCCGGCGGTCGCTGGTCTTCCAAGCCTGGAGCTATAGGTTGGTTGCTGCTGAACTGCTACTGAGTGGCGAGTGATTGCGACTGTACCGAACGGCGAGTGTATCGCGACTGATTTCGGTGGGTCGTGCTCCCTCTTTTATACCCTTCTCGGGATGGTCTATGGTGATTGGCCGGCCGCTCGCCTAATGAGAGCCGGCGCGGATGCAAGTGGGTGGTCCCTCCCTCTCCTGTTGTCTTCCTGTGCTATGGGTGGCGTGCCTACAGGTGGCAGATGTCTCATAGGAAAAATTAGTTAAACAACCCTGCCCAGGGTTTTGTGAACAATGAATAATTAAGCAAGGGTTAGTCCATGACTGGTGGGAAGAACCCTAGACACGGGTAAGGGGTTGTGGCAGTTGGGTTCCTTGTAAACAAGGGAGTGAGCAGTATCGCCTGAGCAATGTGAAGTCATGCGCGCAAACAAGGGCCCTTTTCTTTACACGTTGAGGTTGATTTGAAGCATGCAGTGAGTTCATATCACATTTGAATGTAATTGTTCGTATAGGCTAGTGCATCAATTTTTTGCCCAAATGTAATTAAAATTACTAGTGCCTTTATAGGTAACTTCATTTCATCAATATCTTCTAGCAGAACTGAAAAAAAAATTCAAATAAAGTGATACACAGTGAAGGATGCTACATTTGAGGTGTGTGACAAAGAAACAAAGAAGGTAGCTTAGCATTTCCTTTGTGTCACGCAACACATTGTCCTGCTGTTTCGTAGGCATAAGCCAGGCAACCGCTGTTTCGTAGACATAAGCCAAGTAACAACGAAACAAATATGCAAGGTAAACCAAGTATAAAATGCAACAGATTATCTAAACCTGGTAAAAAGAACACTGTACTTGGTGGAAATAGATTACCATGATTGTGGATAATTTAGATAATTATGTAATCAGAAATATGACATGTGGCTCTTATGTTCGCGAGAAGAAAGTTGCAACAATTCCCGAAACTCCAGCTTCCATAAATCTCTATTTTGCGTTGCTAGGAAACAACGTATTCGTTGAGTCCAGTAAACTTTGCATAGCAGTGCGCTTTCCTTTGCCACCCTGACCCTCATGACGTCGATGCTCCTCTTCCCATCAGCCATACACAGTACCTACCATATCTGTTCCTGTACTAGTTTGCACTGTGACAACCTACTTAATTGCATGTTTCGATGTAACAAGACCTCGAAAATCGCTGTATTTATGAACCATATTTTGTGAGTGTTCTTTCCCTATCAGGCTGTTTGGTACTAAAACTAAATGTCTGTCATAAATTTCATCTACTGGCTCTAACAAAACCTCCTTGCCTTCAGCCACGGACTTAGTCCATAAAATGTTACCTTCAATCTCTTGATTCATACGGGGAACTAATTTGATAAAATCTTTAGTAACAACACAGCCTATTTTACAATCACTTGTCTCGTCTCAAGGGAATTCTACTGGCAGTGTGTTCCCTGCATAGCAGTGGTCTCTACCGACGGTATTGTTTGGAACACATTCCTGTGTAAATTCTCGATTAACTGTATTACCGTTTCTCTGGCCAAATTTAGGACTCAACAGAGTTAATTTAGGGTTACCTTGTCCAGAAAAAGACACCTGTTTCGCATACGTAATGAGAAAGTCGCAACCAAGGATTATTCCATTTATCAGTGCCGAAGCTATCCCTACAGGATGAGTACACAAAGTCTTTCCTAATATAAATTTCAAGTCTAATATCATTGACAGTGTCTGACTTTGACAATTTACCCCTGAAATTAGTACTGGTTCTGACTCTTGCACCAACTTGGCATTTACCAGCGACACTGATACACCACTGTCGACAATAATGTTTACAGTTTTTCAAACAAGGTCTGCATGTTGGCAAAACCAAAGCTCATGGAGAGGGAAGTTTTATTTATTTTAGACAAACCAAACCCCTTTACCCTGCTTCGTCCCGTTTAGTTTCCTGACCCTGAGGTACCAGGGTTTCCTCTCTCATTACTCTTACAATCACGCCTTATGTGACCAGGTTTGCCACATGTTAATCAAATGGGTGCCGGCCATCTGCCATGCACTGAGGTCTAAAAGCTGAATTTCCTGTCTTGCCATAGAATTGGCCACTTCCTCTGCCAAAAGATTCTTTCCTAGCAGCCCAAGAGTGTGGTTGAAAGTCCTGTCATCTAGTTTTATTTACCTGTGTCTTTAGTGCCTTAATTTGTTCCATCATACCCTGTATTTGATTACCAAGGACCTCGACTGATTTTTGCAGGCACTATACCTCACCTGCATCTGTGTTACCTGCATTTTGTGTAACATGTGCCACTTTTTCCCTTTCCTCTTTTACCTCATGTGTGTGCTTGCATTATTTCTCTATTTCTGGCATAAGTCAAGCCTGTTTCAACGTTGCATAAATTTTTAAATAACTGTGCGATGGTGTTATTCATCAACCCGGCCACATGTTTCACCAACTCGGCCTTAAGTCCTTTTAGCATACACTTTACTTTTTTCCTGCTCGAACATTCCTGCATCAATCTTATTGCACAGGTAGAGTATATCGTGAATATACTCCTCTGTGCTCTTGTTTTCTGTCTGTAACTTATTTTCCAATTTAATCTTTAGGTTAACCATAACCCCTACTTTTGCAAATTCATCTTTTAATGCTGTGGCTAGACAGTCAAATGTGTTGGATGTTCTAAATTTTCTTTCAAGCTATTGTACTATCTTGCCACAGCACCCCTTTGGAAAGCTTGGCAGGATTATTAAACACTTTTCGTCAGTCCACTGATTAAAAATGGCTGTCCTCTAAAATTGTTTACAAAATCGCCAGCATCCTCCATGGCCCTGCCATAAAATAACCGTGGGTCCATGCAGAACCCACCATGGTCCATAGTGTAATCGCTATTACCGTCTGCCATGACAACTGCATCAACTTTCCCTACCTAACTACCCCGTAAGTTATCTTTCTGATTATCGTTAACTTTATTCAGTTTTAAAATGTTCCTACCATTGTCTGGTACTCTACTATTATCTTCATAATTTTTAGGACCTTCGTCTTCTCTCGATGTAGGTGTCACACTCTCTTGCGTACTTTCACCCGAGTCCGTATACTCTGCTACAATGTCTAAATCACTGACTTTTTGTTTTTGTGACCTGATTTTACGCTCTGGTAACATCACCTACAACCTCACAGCCCTAAATTTTGCCTCAGTGTGTTCAATTTACATCAACCATGAACTAATTGAATCAAGAAATACCCCTCACTGACAAGACAAAGTCATCAACAACAGATAAAAAGAGAAGGAAAAAATTTTATTAATTGTTACACTGCCAACTGAAAAAAAAATTTACACCAAATACGATGTCCAAATATTAGTACTTAACCTAAACATGCTACTACTTAACCCTTAACCTTAAATACTTAGCAACAACACCAGAACAGCAAGATTACCAACAAAAGTGCTTCCACCTAGCAAAAAAATTTGCTAGGCCTACCAAGATTTATGAATAAAAAATTCATCTGTCCAGGTGACCACTGCAAACCCCCCTCACAGATGGAAGTACATGGTGCTTTTCACCAATGTAATGCATGCTCAAAAAAAAACTGTATTGATCTCATGGGATGTAGCACTCTACCAATAATAAACAACAAAAATATATAGGTAGAGCCAAGGTACACTAATACCTTATCCAAAAAGTTAGTTCAGTAGTACCGCTTTCTGGTAAGGGACTAATTAATATCTTCAAAAAAAAACCTGCATAAAAATGGGGGAAAAAAACTATAAGCTATGAGATTTAGTCTTAGGTAGCCAACAATATAGAGTAAAAATATTTAAAACAGCAAGTTACAAGTTTTCAATTTACATTTCACCTGAAGTAAGTTACGTAAGCTTAAAAACATTTCATTTAAACTTGTCACATTATTAATACCCAAAAAAAGTTACCACGCTCTCAGGGAGAAAACTGGTGTTCTCGTGGGCTACCTTCGCGAATCAAAATTAGCTCAGAGTCCAAAACTTCCTCTCGTATAGAGCCAACATCTTAGAATATGTAATTTAAGTAAAAAATTCCCACAGACAAAATAATAAAAAAATTAATTAACAAGTCATAAATGACCCAAGGACTAGCACCAAACTTTTTTCAGAAAACAAGGATGCATAGTTCTACTGCGCAACGAACTCCCATTGTCAACACTTACAGTTTTCACCTGAAAATATTGCAAAATAAATTTAAGTATTATGCTTAACCTGTTTCGTTCATATTAGAAAGAAATAGAGCCGAAGAAAGTGTTTGTGAAACATAAAACAATTTTGACATACATTATGAGTGAGTTAACAAGAATTTAGAAATTACTACCACCTAGCAGTACGCTATGTCGTACCAGCACCTAGCTTGCAGCTCGCTACACCATCTTCACTTCTCGATGTCCTTAACTTGACTCTCCACACCATTTCTAAACAGGACTGCTTCTTCAGCCAAATAGATAGTATCCAAAACAAAGAAAAATTCACTTTTTTGACTACATATTCTTGTTTCTTCAACCCTCTTCCAGGATTTTGATCACGCTGTGCACGGGCGGGGTTCGCAGTGCCCCGTCCAGCTGCTACATTCTCCTTCCACATCGCCCAAAACAGCAGAATCCTAGCTCTCCTCCCGAACATCACTGCTTCAAAAAAAAGTTAAATTTTTTTGTAAGAATATATAATATTTAATGAAATAAGATGAATGATAGGAAGAGGCTACTTAGCTATCAGTACATACAAAAGATAAAAACTTAAGTACTTAACGTGTTGGTATTTGACAGATATGAATTCAGAGGATGACACATAACTGCGGAAGCGCATATCGCCACGATTCGCTGCTTAAGGCAGCTTCGTCGGGCGAAGAGACATGGCTGACTTCGGTTTGGCTGTTGATGCACCTAGCGGTCATTAGTTGAACTGATATTAGGCTGGAGATTTAAAAGTGTGTTGTGGTGGACTGCATGGGCAGCAACTTGGTTTTCCTGTGGGATATCTTTACCTGCTATGGCTTGTCTCATGTCAGCTCTGTGACCATTCATTCTCTGTCTGAGAGTGTTGGTGGTGAGGTCTATATAATCAGTGTCACAGTGTTTACACTGTAGCTGGTAGATCAAGTTCTTGGTTGCAAACTGCTTTGGATGGTGTAGGTGTGATTAGTTAGCCTACTGTTGAATGATATAGAGGGCTGGTGGATGGCACAGGAGTTACAACGTATGCTGTTGCAAGGATGGGAACCTTTGAGATTAGTTGAAGTGTCGGTAGTTGTAGAAGGTGGAAGTTTGGGGCGTACTTTGTTGCGGAGGTTGGGTGGTCATCTGAAAACCAACCTATAGTCCATCTCACGTAAGAATTCCATTTTTTGACAGTTATGCTCACATTCATTTTTACTGCTGTTGCCATGGAATAAGCAGTGTTTTCCTCTGCCACAAGTGTTTTTTGCACAAACACACTCAACTAGTTTTCAGACTGCATTACATCAAAATAGAAAGTATTTTTCTGTAGAAATTTGTGCATGTTATTGTCTTCAGAACTGTCAAAAAAAGGAATTCTTATGTGAGACAGACTATAGGTGGTTTGTGTTTTGGAAAGACAGTTTTGGGTTTGTGATGATGACAAGATTTTGTAGCCTCAGTTAAGAATGGGTTGGAGTTTGCCTTGGCCTTCATTTTATAGTAGCATCAAGGGGATGTCAGCATTTTTGACTTTGGTAGTGTTGCTGGTATTGGAGGCGGCTCGTTGGATTTGTTTTTAGACCAGGGGTTCAGGGTAGCCTTTGTCTGTGAAAACTTTGGCTATCTGTTGACACTGTTTGTTAAGGTCACTGTAAGTTCAACACATGCAAATTGGCTCTGGTGGCAAGACTGTAAGGTAGTGACTTTTTGGCATGGTATGAGTGATAGCTATTGAAATTAATGTATTGAAAGTTAATTGGTTGTTTGTTTTGTGTGTACTGAGGTGTGAATGATATAGTTGTGTAGTGCCACCCCGACATCCAGAAAAATGTGTTTGGGATGATGACCATGTGAAGTTAAGTGAACTAAGGTAACCAAACTGATTTTCTGTTTAGGTCCATATCATAAAGATGTCGTTGATGTATCTTATCCAGTAGTATGATGGGTTGGGCTGGTTACTAAGGAAGTTGTCCTCTAGCCTGTCCATGAACAGGTTGGCATTGGAGGGGGCCATGCAGGTGCCTATGGCCGTGCCCTTGATCTGAAGGTAGTGTGTGTCTTTGAAACGGAAGCTGTTATTGGCGAGTGATAGTCTGGCTAGTGCCACCAGAAAAGCAGTGGATGGTTTGCTTTTTCAAGGTCTTTGGTCGAGGTAATATTCTATGGCAGATAGACCAGATGTGTCTGGAATGTTGGTATACAGAAATGTGATTTCTATGGTGACCGGATAGGCATCTTGTGGTATGGAATCTAAACATCTGAGACGTCCAGGAAGTGGCCAGTGTCTTTGACATAGGAAGATAGCTGTGGGACTGCCGATACTGGACACAATTGGGAATCCTGGTGGGGGTAGTGTGGGTTTATGGATTTTGAGTAAGAGGTAGAAGACTGGTGTGGTAGGGTTTGTTGGGGTGAGCAGTTTGATTGATTCCTCCGACAGACCTTGAAGAGGACCTTGGGTCGTTAGGAAGTGGTTTATGAATTGGTTGAACTTGTCTATTGTGTCTTCCTGCAGAGGTTTGTTGGTGGATGTGTCACCGAGTTGATACACAGCTTCTTAGATGTAGTCTGATCTGTTGAGGATGACGGTGGTACTTCTCTTGCCAGCTGGTAGGAATATGATATTGCTGTTGTTCTGTAGATCTCTTGATATGTCATTGTGCAGGAGAATCCTCATCACAAATTCAAAACCTTCTTTCCAAACCACCTAGGTTGGTTTTCAGACGACCACCCAACCTCTGCAACAAACAAGTACGACCCAAACTCCCACTTTCTACACTACAACTAATTTCAAAGGTTCGCATCCTTGCAACGGCCCACATTGTGGCTCTTATGTCATCCACCAGCCCTCTACATAATTCAACAGCAGGCTAACTAATCACACCTACCCCATCCAAGGCAGTTACAGTCGTGCTACCAAGAACTTGATCTACCAGCTACAGTGTAAACACTGTGACACTGAGGGCCGTATCTATAAACGTCTTTCGGTTGTTATCCAATTACTGAATGTCTGTTCCGGCCAAAACACACACTATAAACCTCTTTCGTTGGTTGGTTAACTACGTGGAAGTGAAGAGTCATCCACTTTCATGTGAATGTGGTCAGACGGGGATTTGAAAGCCTGTTCAGCTGTTTTCATTGTGTCTTTATAACAATGGCAGCGGATATTCTTGATTGGAACGAGTTTTTGAATTATGTACAGTATTTGAAAGTTTTCAATAAACAGAAGCTACTGTTAAGTATACCAGATCCGTTTAAAGTGTATGCAATATTACATGGAGGGTTTGCTACGAGGTGGGACTTTTCACAAACCGAAATTATTACTGCATGTGTATATGTTTGCAATTTTTGTACCTTTGTTTGGAAAATAATAGAGAATTTTGTGTAGAAATAATAAGAACAATGTGAGAAAATGTTGGTAAACACATATTAACGAAAACGTTTTCTGTATGTAAACATTTTATCTGGTGTTTTTATGGTGTTAATATATTTATCAGTTTCTTGCGATAATAATGTCAGCTACAAAATAAGCGATTAAATTTTTTAATGTTCTCGTACTTTCATCAAGGGACTCGTCAGGTTATTCCATAGTTGGTTTTTTATTTTCCATTTTTTTATGTATTTCTTTATTTAATAATACAAACATTGGTATTAAGCATTTGTAAAATCTGTACTGTTCTCCATGCAATCACAATATTATGCTCACTGAAAAAATCCCTCATAAATACTACTTTAACCGTATTTAACCTTCACAAAAAAGATTACTTTCACGTACCTAACCTCAATCCAAAGACAATAACATCATCTCAGATATGAACAAACGTGAAATGTCAGAAAAGACAATCGAAAATCACAGTGTGCGTTCCTATATTTCTTCTGCATACTATCCAATGGAAGAAAAATGGTGCTATGTTGCCATATCTACACTTCAAGTGGACGTGGAAGTGCTTTCAGCTAGCAAGCTCCCGAAAGTCGTTTATAGGATGCAAGCAGTTGGCAAGCTGCCAGGTGAATGTCTGCTAACAGCGCTTTCGAAAGCCGTTTATAGATACGGCCCTGAATATACAGGCCTCACCACCAACACACTGAGGCAGAGAATTAATGGCTGGCCTCAGAGCTGACACCAGGCAAGCCATAGAAGGTAAAGATATCAACCCAAAGGAAAAACCAATTTGTACCCATTCAGTCCACCATAACAAAGACTTTGACTCATGCTACTGCACTAGAGTGGTGAGGGCTCTGCCACCTACAAGCAACAGTTTTCAACTCAGATGATGGGAACTAGCTCATCAGTACATTACCAAATCCAGGCAACCGCCATGCCTCAATACAAGATAACATCCCAAGAGTCATCTTCCCAAAACCATTTCATTCGCATCCCCTCATAAACCCTTACACATCCTCTTCTGCAGGACTCTTTTGAATCTCAAGCCTCACATCAGCTCAACCAATGGCCGCTAGGTGCATTGATACGTCGGCAGCCACTCTGCAGTCAGCCATGTCTTTTTGCCAGAGGAGGCTGCCCTAAGCAGGGAAACGCTGTGATGCGTGTTTCTGTGATTATGTGTCGTCCTCTGTATTTGTGTGTGTCTGTCAAGTACCAAAACATAACCACTTGTGCTTCTGTCTTTTGTACATAATACTTAATAAAGTGTCAGTAGTCAGTATCACTAACACTGTAAGAGAAGTTGAATAAACCTGGTTTGCTTCTGTATATGTTACTTGTTTATGCTTATGGCTTCCCATCCGCAACAGACTAGGCTCTTCATGTTCAGACAAAATGGCCTATGTACTCTCAGGAACTTTTTCTCTGTATGTTGTAATGTACTAAATTCTCCGTAGAATTAGTCAACAGGTTCGGCCTGGAGAGAACCTTGCCTCCACAGGTATCTCAAGTACCAAGATGCTCTGAGTCTCCCATAAAATGTAACTATCTACTATGCCCGGCAGTTAACTTGGCATTTTATCTCCCTAGTGCTGTTATCAGGACGGTAGGGCAAGGAGAAACTGATATCTGACTGTCCAGGTTGGTGCTACTAGAACTGAAACATTAGGCGTGTGCCTTCACAGGTGCCTACACAGGTGCAACATATTTGTGAATTCCAGCAGTTGTGCTCTGGAACATGTACATCTTTTAATATATGCAAAGCTGTTATCTAAAGCTGCCGCGTTTTACATTTGTTCTATCAAATATAATTACTTAAGGTTTTGGCTAATTATTCATTTAGCCAAATTTGATGGAAATGTTGTTAGTTTGGTATCTAATGAAAACTATACAGAATTTGGTTTTTAAAAAGAGTGGTTATGTAGTAAAACAATTTGCAAGAATATTTTTGCGCAACATCTGATGTCACAAAAGTTCTAGTAATAAATTGTTGCCTTAAAGGCCAATTCACATTGAAGTTAACATGAAGCTCTTTGGTTTTCTGTGCATTAATTTCATGATGTAATTATTGTTAGTTTTTTAGTAATGTTCACATTGAAGTTAGAATTCACTTATGTCATGTTTATGCCCTTCAGGGCTGCCAAAAATTTATGACATTTTAAAAATGCTTGTTTAAGAGTCACTATATGCCTTAATGTACCTATAAACATTCATCCATTACAAATAACATTTCTACTATACTTCAACTTTGTAGTACATATAACACTGCACGTACATTAAAATATATGGCACATTGATCAACTTTGGATAAAAATTACTGTTCTATAGACATTTCTTGAAAGTTGGTCAGTTATAAATTTCAAAGCAATTTAGTGTGGCACTGGCAACAAATCACGTTTTATAAAGACATTAGGCATTATAATATTAATACATGTCGCAATATTGTTAGGTCCCTAAGATGAAACTTTATGTCAAAAGTTAAAAATAAACTCTGCTGGACACTATAAAGAGGCAGTTATATTGGCATTACAGATATGATCTTTCAAAGGTCATATCAATGCCTGGTATGGACCCGGTATGCATATTTCTCTGAGAATTTCACAATGGAGATTGGTTTAGATCCGGTTGAACATAATAAAGTCATATTCAAGAAAAGACATTGGATGAAAAAATTACAGGACATTCAAGACAAAATTCACAAAAAGAAATACTATACAGTGTTTTATTTTAAAGAGGGGTTCTTGCAGTTGAAACTCGCCCAGGATTCAAGAAAATATGTAATGTTTTCAACTCCGTTCGGAATCTACGCGTACACGACAATGCTGTTTGGTCTGGCATCTGCACCAGAAGAGTTCCAGGAAGAAGTTGACAGGAATTATTGTGACATTCCAAACTACACTGCATACATTGATGACCTCATGTTACGGAGAAACAGAGGAAGAACATAACACAGCTGTAAAAGCTGTATTAAAAAAATTAAGGAGCTCAGAGTCAAATTAAATCCTGATAAAGTACAATTCAAACAAAGTCAGGTTAGGCAGAATATTTTCTGAAAAAGGTATGGAAAGAACCAGGGCACTAATGAAATCAAAATGCCGCAGAATGTCAAGGAGTTGCAAAGAATTCTGGGCACATTCAACTACGTGAGACCATATTTAGAAAATATATTGGAGGTGGAGAAACCATTGCAAGTCCTAAGGAAGACAGATGTAACTTTCAAGTGGTTGCCAATCCACGAAGAGGCCATTTCCAAGTTGAAAGAAATGGTAGCGCAGGCACCATGTTTGCGATGTTTTGATCCTTTGCTCCCCATAACGATACAATGTGATGCGTCTCAGTCAGGGCTTGGTGCATGTCTACTACAAGAAGGACAATCAATTGTGTTTGCCTAGAGGAAAATGATTGATAGCGAAAGGAACTGGACACAAGTGCATATTTAGTTTTAGGCCTAGGCCTGTGTGACAGAATCCTTAGATAGGTAATGTTTTGTAGGGATGTAATATTAAACATTTAATATATTACTGTGAAAAAATTTTAATAGGTTTTCAACAAGAACCATGCACAAGTGGAATAATTGTAAACAATGAATGGTGTAAAATAAATTGCTTGTAGAGTCCTTAAATAATTAACTATAAACAAAATGTCTAGAAGCATACCTGATATGATTTTCATTTTTCCTAACAGGCCTAACCTCACTATAAGTCACTTACAGGTTAGGTATACTACTTTAAAGTTTATCGCAAATATCTTGTGTAAAACTTGTATCCAGTTGGCAAGTCGTTACATAAAACAATACTGCTATCACCAGACAACTTATACGTCGGAATTAATTTGTTAACTATAACAAAATTTTAAACTATTTGTTTTTAGGCAGTTAGCATTCAAGGTCAGAAACATAACTTGAACAGTTATTTTCACTTTACCTCCGGACAGTTGTCTCGGATATATTATGTAAAAATGAAACGGGTTATGGTGCCAAGCATCATTTCTCCTCGTTTTACTAATTTGGTTACTCCAACGGTGCAGTTGATAATGTCCTGTTAATGCTGGCTACTTGTCCGTTTCTTTTTGCTGGAACTCATGACTGCACTCACAAACTAAACAAAAACACTACAACAAAACTTAACAATGTACACCCTCACTCATACAATACAAGACACGGTTACAGTAACAGCTGAAAATAAAATAAATGTTAAGATCAAATATAAAACAACCAAACTTTTTCAATGTCTACATTCACAGCTCGCTTTGAAGTACGCTGCACACACCACCACAGTTCAAACACTGACTCAAGGAACCAAAGCAATCAGCCACGATACTTTATCGATGTATTCATTACGTATTTATGATCTCCGATAAATTACTTATTTTGACTGTAGTAACTAATTAAATACTTGCAAAACTAATATCTACCCACTAGAATGCCAGATATTTAGAACCTAACTTAAAACAAACACGCTAGTCGTGAGAATTATTTTTCTCTGTCCGTTGCCAACATGACAAGTTAATTTTGCGCTCTCGGTAGCCAAGCGTATACGGTAACGTAAACACAGCTACAGTTAGTATTCCGAATGCCCTATAACTTGAAAGTTATCACTGTGTCCTCCTTATGTTGCTTATGTACCATGCATTTGATTTGTGCTCTATGGAGGGTGGTTGGATAATGTGTCAAATCAACCGATTTTCAGAAATATTCACTGTGAGTTTCTCTGATATTATAATATTTTTACTGAATTTTACTTGTAATAGTGTGTGTTAACTCCCATAATTTCAGGGAGATTAAACAAAATAGTTACAGTATATTTTCTAAATATATCTGTTAGGCTATTGCCTATTACAGCTATATTGTAACTGTCATCTCAAAGAAACTTATTATTTTCCAGCAGCAATAATTATATTTCTTATGTGTTTGCTTGGGAGTCCTAATTTGTCAGATTTGATGCATATGTTGGAAATTATGTAAATGTTATAAATATTTTTCTTGTTTTTTTTTTTTATTTATTTATTTTTTTTTTTCCCCAAATTGTATTTGCCCGTGTTCTATACATAATAATGTTGGAATATATGAGAATATGTTACAACAGTGTTAATAGTTTAATTTGTTTTTATTTTTTCTTAGGGTTTCAAGTTTTGCTTAAGTCCTGTAAAATTTACTGTTTCGAGCAAATAGTAAATGAATAGTGACAAATATTACACAACAGTATTTTTTGTAAGCTAATTATACTGTTCCGTAAAGTATATTGAACGATAATGTTATCAAGTAACATAAAATGTTGTTATTGTTGTAAAATTTTACATAAACCTTAAGAGTTTTCATGTGATATCAGCAAGCATGTTATGACTTAAGAAAGTAATCCCATACCTTTATAATTTGTTCTAAGGTTTCTTCTGTAATATTATAGCCTTCCTGAAAATGTTGTAGGGGTAGGTATTATCATTTAAACGTGTTCATTATGAATTCCTGCCTCATCCTTATTCAGTGGTCATGAAAATGATCTTGAGGAACCTGTTGGCCTCATACGGTTTGTTAAAACATCACCCTCCTCAGGACTACCCTGAACAACATAGCCAAGATATAATTTGCCTTAAAAGCAACTGTGATACAACTCCCAGGCTACACCCTGTTAATTTTAAAATCCATAGCTCGTTCAGTAGTGTCTACAATCACCACTGTTTCATAGCGGTAGTTTGGGCTAGACAACCTACTCATGTTGAGTTTATGATTGACTGGGGAAAAGAAGTGGTGACTTCTTGTTCCTGCAACAGTCTTCACTGTCTTTATTCTCTCACATTGTCCCAGTTATGTCTTCTAACTTCTTCCTTTTACATGCAAATAACTCACAGGTGGTGAAAATGTGTCTATTTATTGAATGCTGCAGACTAGCTCTTGTTGCTAAATGAATAACAGTGCCTCCAATGCCATCACATATGTTTTCGACTTGTGGCAAAATAATTCCATTCTGCATGTAGTCCAAAATCTTGATCATGCGTAAAGATGGTTTTTGGTTTTGCTTTTCTTGTATTGGCTGGCTGCCCCATCACAAAAATATTTTACGTATGTTGTTACATTTGGCAGCTTTTTCTTGATGGAGTTTGTAACACAAGATGAGCATAAACAGTAACACAATCATGGTCCAAGTGATGAGTATTATACACTTATGTATTACACTTATATCTTTCACCACTTCACTACAGAAATATATTGCTATTGTATGAGGAGTTGCCTGCTGTTATCCCAACGGTAATCCTGAACAGCATCGTGTTCAACAAAATTATCGTTTTCTGAGAAATTAAGTGCAACCATTACTTTACTGTTCTTCAGGTATTTGAACTATTGCTGTGAAACTGCAGGCTGTCAGTCTGCCCATCTGTTCACAGTGTAACTCAATGAAGTCAGTGAGTGTGTCCAGCGTTGTTATCATTAACATTACACATTAAGTTTTTACGCACTATTTATAAGTTATGGTATTGTCACTGTCCGTTTGCTCTACTGCTGAATTTCTCAAAAATTCTTTAATGATATTTTCTACAGGACAGTTTTCACATTTATGTATCATGCACACATTATTATGAATATTACAAACTATATAATTCATTGCTTGTTTTTGATCACAACTTAACTTTAGCAAAGCACTTGACATCAGTTTGGCATTCTGATGAATTTGATGCACGTATACACAGTGTGTTTTTGAGGCAGAAACTGGCACAACCAATTTTGGTCTCAAGTAAAACAATTTTGGTATGTCTACTTTTATTCCAGGGTTTTGTTGTGTGAATGAGGTGTATAATTCTGAAATACTACATAACAACAAACTTTTCTGCTTAAATATTTTTTTACCATCAATCCTCCCAGACACACAATCCTTTTTACCAGGACACAATCTAATATTCTCGTCGTCTATTACTGCAGGAATAACTTTACCGTCACTGCATTGCTCTAGTACTCCTTTTGTTTTCTTGAGATTCCTAGCCTGTCTTACTAAATACTGAGATGTGTTTAATTCTATGCTAGTTTTTGAAATGGATTAACTTACTGGAGCAATAGTTAATGTTAATATTGATAGTTCCTTCTGCTTTGTCTATAGTGCACATTTAGCCTCAAGATCATTTAATATAATTTTGAAATCTGAATACTTAGTACTTCATGACCTCTTATGCTACCTTTACCGTTCTTCTACCTTAAGAAAGTAGATTTTTTTTTCACTGATATATCTGAGTGGTTTGAATGAGTGAGTGAAGAGATTTTGGTCAGCACTTAACATCAAGGTCCTTAGCACTGGTGTGGGGTGGCATGATGTGAGTATGGAGCAGCGCCGGAATGAATGAGTGGGGAAAACGGGAGATCCCCAAGAAAACTTGCTGACCAGCTGTACCATCCAGCACAATTCCCACGTACGAAAATCTGGGGATCAACCCCGCTGGGAATCGAACCCAGATCACCTTAGTGGGAGGCAATAGGTCCGACCCCTCGACCACCATGACCCCATATGAGTGGTTTAAGTGGTGAACAACCAAGTGTTATTACAGTTTCATTAATCTCCTGGAATGCTCTTGTACCACTTGGGTTGTAGTCTTCAGTACTGATACAGATATAGCTGCTTCTTGTAAACTACACTTTACAGACTTTGTATACATTCTAAATGTATCATGATATCTTCTTTGCAGAAAAGCATAATTCACAAAAAATATTTGAAAATGATCGAAGCAGACATTCATGGCATTGGATATTGGAACAGAATAGTTGGCATCTTTTATTTCACACCTCCAAAGCAATGGATGTTTTTGAAATTGTGGCAGATTGTGTATAACGTGGAAACCACAATGTTTTGTATTGGTAGTTTTGTTACGACCATCATCTTGCAAATATCTCCATACACAGCAAATTTCCAAAGTTACTGCACTGGATGAGTACTTTCATTGCACTATAATACTGCTACTTTGGGTCACTGTGCCTGTACAGTTTGAATGCAGCATCACACTGACTTGATGTGGAGGTAGTCTGCTAGTATTCTTGGCATGTTGATAAGAGAATGGATGTGTCATGAGTTTTGACTGCAGGATACAAGTCATCAAAGTGAAGTAGTTAGAAGAGGCAGCAGAGAATAATGATAAGTAAACACTATCCAAGGATCAAAAACCTTCACAATAAATATCTAGTTCAGAACAATTCAAATTGTGGCAGGAAGCAAACTCAGCCATGACAAACCCTGAACTTACCAACAGTGTGTTTTACCTATCATATTGAGGCTTCGTTTGTTGTCAGGATTTATCATATCAGTGGGCCTAGCTTTACTGTGAAGCATGGAGAGTAGGTGTATCCTCTCTTATTGTCTGGAGAGTGAGAGCAACTAATAATGATAATCTATTTTATTCTAACTGAGCGAGATGGCTCAGTAATTAGTATGTTGGACTCATATTTGAAGGACGTTCGATTCGCAGCTCTGACCATCCTCATTATGGTTTTCCATGATTTCCCGAAATCACTCCGGGCGAATGCTGGATGGCTCCCTAAAGAAAACCATGGACGATTCCTTCCCCATTTTCATTCAACTGTCTTATTATGTGTTTCGATCTCTAGTGATCTTACCTGTCAATAAGATGTGAAGTCTCACAAAATAAGCTTATTCTGTTCAGCAATTTTACTGAAACACTGGTACTCTGGTATACAACAACAGAACATTTTTTAATGCAGCATCACATTCACTTGAGAAAATCTGTTTTTTCTTAGTAGTATAATAATAGAATGGATGTATAGTGAGTTACCACATCAGATACAAGTCACCAAAACTATGTCGTCATAGGTAACAGAGGAAAATGTTAAGTAGGTAGGCATTAAGATCCTAAAACATATACTTGAAGAGTATTCTATAACTGTTTTCTGCTTCTCAATAACAGGATGCCTTTCTAGTATACTTTGCAAAAAAATATATGGAGCATGCAAAAAAAATATTTTGAAGTAATATCAGTTGTCAGTTTTTACCAACAAATTCTAAAAAAACAACCAATTTTTTGCAGTTTTAAGCTAAATAGGAAATTTGAAAAAAGTGAGATTATTTTTATTTATACTTGTGTCTAATGGGGCAACAGTGGCTGACAGGTCAGACATTTTACCTCCCACCTAGGTGATAAAGATTTGATTCCCGGTGGGTTCCCCCCCCCCACCCAAAGATATTTCACATGTGGGAAACATGGGGGATGTTGCTGTTGTATGGTGGGTTTTTTGGGAGGAACTCTTGTTTTACCTCCTCGCTCATCCCATTGTTGCTTCACATTCATCTCACCCTCACCTCATTCATCCTTCGGGCTGGATGAGTGACAGGCTTGTCTCACTAGATAAGCAGCTGGCGCAACCTTATCCCGGCGTTCCCTCATCCACAATGTGACCCTGCCCAAAGGTAGGAACACATAGTGGATTTTCATTTCAATACTGGTGTCTGCCTTTAAGAAAAAAAATATAAAGCAAGCAAATAAAATTCTTTAATGTGCACCAAATACATATGCATTGTACACGTCTAAAATGTGTGCCATTTTATCTGTATACTGTACTTTAAAGTATTACTGCACAAAAGTGATGAGGCCCACCATTATTTGCAGGACAAATTTTGATTTCCAAATATAAATTCTGTGTGGATTGTTATTATCTGGGCTGTGTACTGATTATTTTCTGTAAAATAAAGGTTTTAAAATGGCTTTTTGAATGTTTTTTTCTGAAGTACACACACTCTTTCTCTCTCTCACACACTCTCTCACTCACACACACTCTCTCACTCACACACACACTCTCACTCACACACACTCTCTCACCCACACACACTCTCCCTCACACACACTCTCACCCACACACACTCACCCACACACACTCTCACCCACACACACTCTCACCCACACACACTCTCACCCACACACACTCTCACCCACACACACTCTCCCTCACACACACTCTCCCTCACACACACTCTCCCTCACACACACTCTCCCTCACACACACTCTCCCTCACACACACTCTCCCTCACACACACTCTCCCTCACACACACTCTCCCTCACACACTCTTACTCACATACACTCACTCACACACTCTCACTCACACACTCTCACTCACACACTCTCACTCACACACTCTCACTCACCTACACTCTCACTCACCTACACTCTCACTCACCTACACTCTCACTCATCTACACTCTCACTCACCTACACTCTCACCTACACTCTCGCTTACCTACACTCTCACGTACACACACTCTCACACACTCTCTCTCTCTTGCTCTCTATCTCTCACACTTAAATTTTGGGAATCAATACTTAAAAATACAAGTTAAATTCTGTAGAGAAGTAAAGAGTAATAGAGAAACTCGCTTTGAAGACCTTGTTAAAATGACATGGAATGACCTTGTCATTTCCAGATTATATGCTTAGTATCCAAGAAACCATCTCTCAGCTAAAACCATTGTACTTTGGTTTCTGTATTTCCTAATGGTATTTTTGATGCAAGTTCATATTTGCCACTGATTTATCTAATATTTTGCATGTGTGCTGTTACCTTGCTTTTAACCATGCTGGTTGGTACAAAGCCTAAAGTGTTGCTGGGTAGCTGGGTAATTTCTTTAGTTTCAGGGAGCGGATTCCCATTCTTCCCTAAAACCTGTTTGTTGGTTCTTTTCTTTCTTTGGAGTCTCGACTGGGGTAGCCACAGGTTCAACACCCGTATTATAATTTCCTTCTTTGTTTCTGCCAATGTTTCGCTTCTCTTTCTCCAGAATTGTGTTTCCGCATACCCGCAAGGATATTCTACCTATGCTCACAGTAAAACTAACTACAACAGGACAAATGAGTTTGGAACAAAACCGAACCAGTATGGCTACAGGCAATCTTCTGGTTATAAATTATGGTTGCACTGACTGCTCATACTGCACATGAATCACAATAAAATTTACTAGGAAAATGTAAAAATATTTTACTGATTCCACAGTACAATATAAGTTGTACACAAACGTAAAAAAAATTTTTGCGATCAAGTAACAGGATACTTTATTTCACTGCATATTTTTCCGAAGCATTGAGCATGTTTTATTAAGTTAGTATGTCAGAAAACATTGTTTATAATTAATCCTTAAATGTATAAAAATGGTAATTACTAGTACAGTATTGTATACGGTCTAAAATAATTCTTCAAGCTAGACTTCTCATAAATTTATGAACTGCTGCGCTACATCAACTTTCCCAAATAGACGTGAATAGTGAGAAACTTTACAACAAAACATTTACTACAAAATAATTATTTTTTGCTTTAGTCATAAACGGCTGATGCATAATTATTAACAAATCTGTTATAGACAAGTAGTTACACTACACTTGAAACGAGAAAGATCGGTAGCATTTTACATACTGAGAAGTGGGACACTGTAATTTTACATTTTTAGTTTGTACCATCACCGCCCCTCCACATGGTGACGGCACCTAACAATTATCACAGCAGCAGAGGCAGTAACGAGAGTTGCGATCCCCAACAATTAGCAAGCTACTACGCCTAGGCAAGGGTATAATTTAATTCAAACAGAGCTAGATGCTCCTAACCTCAAATCTAGCAAAACTAGCAATTGATCAACATGATCTGCAAGTAATGTCACAATTATTAACAAACTTGTAAAAGGGCAATTACCAATTAATTTTAGCTTCAAATAAATACCAAAGGTCGGGTTTAATCGCATCAGCGATTTATTAATAATCCAAAACATAATCATCAGTTACAAAACCTTGCAAATAATACAAACTCATATAATTGAAAAGGAATCAAAACATTCAAAATGAAACAAATCACATTAAACATTACTTTTACAAAAATACAATAACAGGCATGCAAATGGAATCTCATTTAAAGTTGAACAAATAGGAAATAACAAGAAGCCCTAGTCGATAACCCTGAGGAGGGTGTAGCAAAGACAACAACTAAACATAGGCTAGCCCTACCTCATAGGGAACTAGCTCACACAACAAGTGCTGACTGAGACACTCTTCCCAGCAGCAAACCCTAACATAAACAATTCCCTTCAGAAATTCACAATATTACAGGAAAATTATATTAACACAGCTCTCGGGAATATTTCTTGAGGTGCCGCCATTGTCGCTCGATAGCGCTAGTGTAGCACGAGGCTAGCTGCACTGCCTGTACCTGTGTCTCTGTTTAGTCTGTATCACATCTATGGCAAAGAATGTCATGTTTACAAACGGCAACGGTAAATATTCCAAATTAACAAATGGAATACAATATAAGGTATGCGAGTTTCTGGATAGTTGGGGTATTAAAAATATAACTGCTGAGTATTATATATGTTAATTCTTGATAACTTTCAATGTCTTAACTGTTTCTAACGTCGTCAAATTAACGTCGTGTACCGACGCAGTCAGTACAATGCCATTGTCAATATTCACAATATTGTAGTTGACGATGCTAAGTCCTGGTAAACTGTACAATTGTAGAATCTTCACAAAATGTGTGAAAGGAAGTGCGGGCCCAGCACAAGTTGTAAAAATTTTTGTTGTCGTAGTCTGTAGTTTTGCTTCGCTATCCTCATATGCATTTGCCTATCTGTGAATTTATGCTAGTAAAGCTCTGATGTATTATTATTATACAATGAATGTTGTTAATTATCATGTCTCTTTATTATGTAGCTGGATTACATTTGCACTGCTACGACATTCACTTAATAGGCCTATGTCACGATCACTGCCGCATTGTTGCCAACCTCCTAAGTCTAGATATACCTCATCTTCCCCTTTTTCAGGGGTGACATAATTTAATTTTACCATTTTTCCCAATCTATACCCTAGAGAAACTTAAATTATTAGGATTAATGTACTCGGACATATAAAAAAAACTAAATATGAACACGAAAAACACTATAAATGTCAAAACAGGCATGAGCCTGTCTGAAATTATGGTGCTTACACACACAAAATTGGTGCACTTGTTCACTTCAATGAAAGTAATTACAGAACCTGAACACTTAATCACACACTAGCAATATCACCACAGATATGAGCCTAACTGTCTTAAACATTTATCATTATTACAAATCAAGAAAACATATACATAAAAAGAAAGACTCTTGTCACATTACTAACAGTAACAATCAGTCATGACTAAAGCTTTATTTCTTTAACAGTCTGTACATATTGTTTTCTTTTTCAACATTTGTAGGCGGACTGAATCCTTGAAAATCACGGTCTTCATGCCTTAAGTCATTTACACTAGTTACTCTACTGGTGTCAGCCTGCTGGTCCAGTGATGACTTTTCCTGGTTCCCCCTGGTTGTTGGTGACTTATTGTCATATTTTCTTGAGACTGATTAGACAGTTTATTGACTTTGCAGTTTTCTAACTGAATGTAGCTTTCACTAGGACTGTATTTGTTTAGAGAATCTTTCATATCTCTTGTAGTTCTTCATACTTTATTTCCCATGTGGTTTAGAATCCAGTATGACCTTGGAACCTGGTGCCTTCTTATTATTTTGCCTGTCTTCCAGTACTTGTCCTTTCTGGTTCTTTCTACAGTATTTTGTCTGGTCACAAATTCCACTTCTTTCCTGCCAGTTGTTCTGTTGTAATATTTCCTCACTGTTGCTTCTCGGTCACACAACCATTTATGTACCCCTCCTTGTACCTTTGGTTGCAGCTGTTGTACAGAGTTTGGGCAGGCTGTGCGTACTGACCTACTAAGAAGCAGCTGAGATGGTGATATGCCTATTCCTGGTATGGGCATAAATCTGTAAGCTCCTAAAGTCTCTCTGTAATCTGTCTTGGTTTCGTTGCATTTTGGTAGTAGCTGTTTAGCAATATGGATTCCTTTCTGTGCTAGGACATTGCTTTGGGCATATTTTGGACTGCTGAAATTACATTGGAACCTATTTCTGGCAAAACTCAAAAATTATTTTGAATTAAATGGAACATTATCGGAATGTAATATCTGGGGGTCACCATGAATTGTAAATACTGTTCTACATTCCTCTATTACCTGTTCTGCAGTTTTATTTTAAATTGATACTGTATCTATCAGTTTGGAGTATGCATCTGTTAGTACTAGGTAGGTAGTTCCTCCAGATTCCAGAATATCAGCAGATACAATTTCATATGGAAGTCTAGGTATTTATTTTGCCTGGTATTCCTCTTTCTTGTTCTAAGGACTATATTTTTCGCACACTTTGCATTGCTTTACAAACTGTTGTACATCTTTAGCCCAGCCTGGCCAATATATTATGCTACCTGTCCTTGCTTGACACCTTTCTATACCACTGTGTCCTTCATGAACCAATCCCAGTATCTCGTGCCTTAGTACCTCTGGTATGATCACTCGAGCTTGGTAAAAGATAATATCTTCTTCCACACAGATCTGATTTCTAATCTGCCACTATTTGTGTACTTGCAAATTTGCCTGCTTTTTATGCTCAGGCCATCCTTCCAGATAGTTTTTTTTAATAGGTAACAATGCAGGGTCTGTGTTTGATTCGTTAGCAATCTGCTCTCTTCTCAGTGGTGTGACAGCCAAGTGTTTTGACAATGAGTGCACCATGTTAACCATCTCTGGATCATCGTGGACAGAGTCATTTACATACGACTGTGACAATAAGTCGCCAATGTGCATATCTTTTCCAGGTAGATATGTCCGAAATGTGCCCAAATCAATGGCCTAGCAGAGAAAGGAATCCATATTGCTAAACAGCTACTACTAACATGCAACAAAACCAAGACAGATTACAGAGAGGCCTAAGAGCTTACAGGAACATGCCCATATAGGCATATCTCCATCTCAGCTGCTTCTTTCAAGGCCAAACCCCTGTTTTAAGCCTTGTTGACACACATACATTGCAGAGGTATACACTGAATCTAATCCTACTGTTTTGAGGCTATGCAACAGGAAAATGTCATCATCCTCATCATCACTGTAAGTTTTTTGTTGCACCAATCGTACCTGCCGCACTTTGCATGCTACTGCAAAGTGATTTTGCTGTCCAAACTTGTTGCATTTCTTGCCCCATGCTGGACATACCAATCTTTTTATGTAGTAGTTGGCATCTGCTGCACTTAAATACCTCACTGTCATATTGACAGTCAGCACTGCTCTTACCTTGTTTCTGTCTACTGTTCTGCCTGTGTACCTGTTGTCTTTGCCCTCCTTTCCTCTGAAGAGCTTCCACCGACGTCGGTTGATGTGCAGAAGATTTGGTGAGTGCTTCACTTATCTGTTGCGACTGTTGTTTACTTAATTCCACCGTCCGACAGTGTTGTGCCACTGCCTCTATTGATGTGTCTTCTAGCCTTAACAAGGCTTCCTGCTATCCCCGATCACTGCACCCTTGTATTATCCTGTCTTTCATACTGTCTTCTTGACTTTCAAACTCACAATTCCGCACTAGTATTTTTAGTGAGGTTAAAAACTATTCAAATTTTTCTCCATCCTCCCACACCCTCTGTGAGTATTTAAACCATTCATATGTCGTGTTCTTCCTCGGGGAGACATAACGTTTGAATTCTTTAACTACATCCTTAAACTTGTTCTTATCGTTGCATCATTGTCCGCTGAATTTTAATGTGTTAAACGTGTGAAGAGCATCATCGCCGACGAAACTTAACAGGAATGCAGTGCGTACTGCTTCCGAAGCTTCCGTTTGCTGTGTTGCAGTCAAGTACATTTCAAATTTTTTAAAGAAAATTGCCTAGTTGGCCTCAGCATTAGATCCATTAATATCCACAGGACCCAGTGGTGATATTAACTATTGGTGTGTAGCCATTTTGATGCCGGTGCCGCCACGCTAAACCGCCGTTTTCACGCTTCAGTCATCGTTTCACTCACTGAACTCACATTACTTTACTCCACATGACTGCGCCATGATACATTATTATTATTATTATTATTATTATACAGTGTATGTTGTTAATTATCATGTCTCTTTATTTAGTAACTGGAATACATTTGCACTGCTACGACATTCACTTACTAGGCGTATGTCACGAACGCTGCTGCACTGTTGCCAACCTCCTAAGTCTAGATATACCTCAAGCTCTGTAAGTCTCAGTAAACAGATAAATGTTGTAGAAACCTGATAACTGACATGATTATTTGTTGTAAAATATTTGTTAGTGGTTTTTAAGATTAATCTGAATGTTAATTTCATTTAATATACTTATTACATATACATATTTTATCTTTGGTGTTTGCATCTGTTGTGACATTGATGTAATCTATAACATCAGCCTAGTTTTATGTATGTCACTGGTATAGTCACACTCCTTTTAGTAAATGGGAGGATCCAAAAATGTATTATTTTAGCTAATAGATTCGTATTCATGTCCAAATCCCAGCAATCACAAGCAAGGCTTGGAAACCTCCTTTGCAATAGTAACTAGTTAAGTTCCATTTCAAGTTCCTTTCATATTTTGCAACTTCTTTACTTTGTCACAGAAAATATGGCATATAATTTACAACCAAATGAAGCTAGCTATCTACATGAAAATAAATATTAAATATGATTTGTCTGCACAAACACTATATGTCTTCACTTGAATGTCTACTGTAAACACTTATTTTTACCAAAGTAATAAAATAATTTCATCTAATTGCATTATTAGGCATTTAACACCAAAATCACTATAAAAAGTTGCACAAATCAAAAGATACATACAGTTCAGTGTCAACCTAATGCTGTTGTCATACCAGAGGTTTTAATATCTGCTGACATTAATTCCTCAGACATATAATGTTTATAAATAATCCCCTCTCGAAGTAAAATTCTGGCAACTATATTTAATACATGCCTGTTACAGCATCTCAATGTTTTTCTCAATATTCAATGTTATGATGAAACGTGGTAAGCTACATTTAGTCAAGTTTGGCATTTAATTATTTCTATGTCCTATTATGATCACAAGTGATTTTTTAATTGTATTATGTTATGTCTGTTTGCCTGAGTAAAACAAAATATTGCATAGTTTAGACACCTAGTAAGTTTATTGGTTTAAAATAAAGTTGAATTTTTTTCACTAACTGAAGTATTTCACATTGACAAATTGTTGGCTTGTAATTTAATATAATTGTGTTGATGGATTGCCTTATGTTTCCTCTGCAAGCAGATTACTTTGTATGAAGCTAGTTATTAAAGGCCACCGCAACTGTGAAACACGAGTTGGAGAATGTGTTGGATCACAGTCCACCAAAAAAACTTAGGTACTAGCATGTACATCACAGCTCATATTAGACAGTGAATTTCTGGCCGCACTTAGAGTTTTAACAAGAGTTTTGTACTAATAACAGCTTTAGTATTGTTACCCTTCTCCACAATGTATGTACAATATTTTTCAAACCCAAGGCCAAGCCAGCATAAACAAAACAATCCTAGTGATGTTAGTTTTATAGACCAATAGGCACAGAGGAACAACTGATACTGTACATCACAGACACAGTCAACAAAAGGAAGAAATTGTTGCCAACCTAATAGCTAAATGCTTCACTTTTTTTTGGTTTATTGTTCAAAATCATAATTTCGATGTATGACTAATGACAAACATAGCAATTGAACTCATCTTAGAAATATTTTTACATTTTGTATTCAATGAGTATAAGAATGCAAAATTATTGTTAAAGTTCCTAAAATAAAAGAACAGAGTTCTGAATTTTGTTCACACGTCAAGAAAAGGACTAGTTCCTTATGCATTTTTAAAATAAGTTAACAAAATCAAAGGAACACATTTGTTGGAACTAGTTCCTTTCTAGCACAGATTTTAAGTACATTGATTTTTTATTTTAATATGGGACACAGTAATGCATGTTGTGAAATGAACCACTTTATAGTTAATGACAATAAAACTTATCAGAGAATAGTACCATGTGAAAGAAACCTGGCACACCTGCCACATGATGTTCCTTTTACACTAACTTTGATGACACATCACATATAAATGTTGTGATCTAATCATGTGTGTTTACTGTGTAGGGTACATTTATCTGTAATGATCTGTAAGGTGAGCCATTTACATTTTCATTCTGATGACCCCAAAGAAACTTAATGAAAGCTAGCACCTCCATGGTGGGAACCAAACTTGCATTAATTACATCAGCATGTTTTCGAACATACAGGCTACATTTTATCAATGATAATGCATGTTGTTTACATCATGGGAATTCTGCTTACCAAAAAATGTATAAGCTTACACACTTTGTGCTTATTTAAGCACAGCTTAGCACAAGTCACATAACATGTTTGACACACAAGTTGTACATCTTTCTGGAATAAAACTTAGTGGTTCCTGATTACCAAGGTTGATGTAATTTGTGTCTGTATTGTACCACAAATCCTAAAATGGTTTGTAGTAAATTTTTTATGCTTTTTGATGCAAGTAATTCTGCAACAAGAAATTAGTGTTCCCACTTTAACTTTCAAGGTTGTCTCCTCTTCTTTTTTTCCAAATTTGAAGAGAGTTATTTGCTGGCTTGAATAACTTCATGAAAACACATTTTGCTCAACAATTTGTGAATTTTAAAGTGTTCCATATTTTATGTGAATCACATGGTATAGTTGTTTATTTAGTCCAATTTTTATGCTCTTATATTCACACACTGCTTCTGCTTTGTGATTGCAAGAATACTGGCTTGATAATACAACTGTGTCATTTTGAAAGTCATGTTTAAGTACTGGCCAATTTTCACATTTTAGGCATTAGTAATTATGTGCTGAAAGTTCGGAGAAGTAAATCACATATTTTATTATTTCTGGATTTTGACATTTTTTCTTGACTTTGTTTATCCAACCTGATAAAATATATTTTAAAATTTAGTTGACTGCTCTATATAATGGCGTATTCCAATTGACTGCTCTGGGGGTGCTCTCGGAGCAATATGAAAACTGGCAGAGGACGTGTCACGTGACTGCTTGTGATGAGTGCATATTGTTTATACTCCTAACAACTGAAACATGCCTTATTTACAGTGCAAAACATTTGTGACACCAAATAATTTTTACCATAATATTCTTAGAACCAAGATGCTGAAAACAGGCAGAAATTCAAATCTACAAAATTCAAGGACATTATCTCAAGTTTCTTTTTCTTGACAAGCTATTAAATATGTACACAAGCCACTAGTCTCTGTTAACCTTGTCTCCATTTTAGCAACAAACAATTATATTAATAAAACAACAGTATTTTCACCTAATATTACTTGTTGTGTATCTACTATTCAAGTGCCAAATAGATAGATTATCACCTAATTTTAACCCCAGAAAACATTTTTTCCTTGTTTACATAACCAGTGGTGGCCGCCATATTTGCACTGAAATGCAGAACTGTCTCTGGAGATGGAGCGAGAAAAATTGCTCTTGATGTGCACTCTGCAAGTTTGTCTTGCAACTGGAATACAAAAATCCAAATGCATGCACAGAGAGTTTCGGCAACTGGAATTTGGCCAGTGCACGCCTCGAGCATTCAAGTGTGGGTACTGGAATATGCCATAAGTTAAAGTTTATTGAAAAAATTGAGTATCTGGTGCCTTTTTAATTGGTCACTACAGGTTTTCCATAATTTAGATAAAATTATTGGTTGGTTTTTAATTTGTTTATGAAGTTATTTGTAAAAGTAATTTGTTAATGTGTTCTTTATTCTAAACAGGGTTTTCACCGTGACCAGCCACCTCCTGCGTCAGCCCAGCCGCCTTCAAGTTTGTACAGCACAGAAATGAATGATAAAAATTTAAAGTCATCCTCCCTTAGTCCAGGTATTAGTCACGTAGATCATGACCAGCAAACTCAGAAAGAAAACAATGCAGCAGGAAACAGTGCTAAAGTGATAACATTAGGTGAAACCATAGATTCTATTATAAAAAAGGACCTTGGCAGTAGTAATATTTCAGCTGGAAGCAGTTTTCAAGTACCTCCACATCATCGCAGTATGGCGCAAATTTATCCTCATCATGGTTATCCATACCACCTGATTGCTTCAACACCGCCATCATCTCAGCCATCAGAAATTAGTGCTATGGCAGAACATCAAAACTGGAAGCTACGCAGAGCTTTACAACATAAAGATATGGAAGCACTGCGAGAGCGAGAAAAGGAACGGGAGAGGGAACGAGATCGGACAACTTCATCTGTAAATTCTCTTCAATCTGATGAGAGGCAAATAATACGGATAGCTCAGCCACAGTCGCCAAGAAGCAAGTGTGGAGTTCCTGTAGCATACAGTATGGAGCCAGTATCACCACCTGAAACAGGTTCAGGTGCTTCACACTGGATTCATACTGGAGCAACTAGCGCAGTTGAGCCAGTTGGATTTCTACCTTCAAGGAGGTATTTTCCTGACTCTGGAGGAAGTAAACCTTCACATATATCTCCACTTGAATATGTTAACAATAAAATTGTTGAAGTGATGAGAACATCAGAAGATGATAAATCGGAACAAATAAATGTACCACAAAAACAGAGGCATCATCAGTCACAACAAGCAAACCAGCAGCAGCAGCCGTTAAGCAGTGGAAAGACTGGAAATTGTGTAGATGAAAATGGTGGGTTTCTTGGGGACATGAAAGATTGTAGATTAAATGATGGTGTGGTTAATCAGCTTCAAGACACTGATTGTAATGGCAGTGTAAAAAGTTTGGAGAAAGATAAGCACGAAGCAGGAAGATGTGATAGTACAGGAGGAATGGATGATGATGAAGATGATGATGATGGTATGCATGAATCAGGTGGCGAAGAGGGAAATCAGATGGATACAGTGATGAAAGTATCTAGTGGAATAGATTGTGCAGTTAGCAGAGTGACAAGTACTTTCCCAAAGACATCAACTTTGCTGATAAACAATTCAATATCTTCCACTTTTTCCATTGCCCCTATATCGTCAGCAGTATCATGTGTTGCAGCATCATTTGGTACACCCCCTTCAACTTACACTTATCCATTTTCTGCACTGACAGTTCCATCTGCTGGCCATTCTCCAACAAGCATGCCTACAGCTACAAAGCTTCCTGTTTCATGTGTAAGCAACAGTAGTGGTATGCATTTACAACAGCAAAAACTTTCTGGATCAGGCCATTCTCAGTTGACGTCTAATCAACCAGTAGATATGCCCTCAAGGTCAGTTGAGCCAGCTCCTTTACTGTCAGCTCAGTACGAACCTTTGTCGGATGAAGACTGAAGACCTGAACTATGTATTGTTTGATGTGTGTAGTGTAACACTGATGTGAGACAAGACTATGTGAAGCAAGTAAGGTATAAAAAATTATTTCATGACACTATTCACAGTGAATTGTTAAGCCAAAATAAGCAAGGACAGTACTGTCCGAAAGCATATGAAATTGTTGTGCTGAATTTGCAGTGGTTTATTAACGCAGTTGTAATGCCATTTATTTCTTTTGTTGTTATAATTGTGATAAAGTGTCAAGTGATAGATGTAAGTGACCATCATATTTTCATAATAAGTCTTGCATTGTACAGATATACATACATAAAAAGTAATTTTTTTAACATCCTCGCTTTGCTTTTATATTATCAAGAATAAAATGTGATCACCTTCAAAATATTGGTTTCTAGTTGTTTGTGCCTGACATAAGAATTTTAATGTTGCTTTGTAAATGTACTATGTTATATTAACAGTACATGTCATTTGTTCTGTGCTATGAGTTGTAAACTCCTGTTGTTAGTTAATTCCTGTAATTTTATTTGTTGGTAGTAAAATGAGTCAATAGTTGACATAATTTTTAATCTTTCTAAACAAAAGGTTTTATTTGACCAGTGAAAACATCCTGCTGGCAGATGTGGAAATATATTTTGTTTTTGAAGTGAAATCTCATTATAAAAGTGTTTTGCAAAGTGTTTTTTTATACAATTTCTCTCTGTAAAATATATTTTTCTTGAAATGTCAAAATATGTACTGTATTTTAATTTAAGATGTCTACTAAAACTTTTATTTCAGTATTACATGTTATATCCAAGTATAAATGCTTGTATATTATGCATCCTTTATGTTTAAGCTTATATTTTTCTGTTATGACTTTTTTATATTTAAAAAAAAATGTTTTTGATCTATATTGGTTGTGAGGGAAAATTGTATGCTTCTTATTGCTAGTCCACAAATATAGGTCAATATAATATTGTATAGTTTGTTTGGTCTGAAAAAAATTTAAATAGCTGTAGTTCAACATATTTTATGTGATACTGATGGTGTTTAATGGTTTTATGAGCAGTGATGTTTAGATCAGTTGTTACTGATCATTAAACTGTAATCTTAATGAAAATACCTACCAGAAAATTTGGGAATGGTTTGTTAGACTTAATAGTTAATTTATGGAGTATGACATATATTTAAAATTTATTTCAGTAATATATTAAGATCTGTTAAAGTACTATTAAAATGTATAATATTTATTTAAAGAAAGATTTGGTATCTTTTGTGTGATTCATTAACATGTATTATAATAAGATTTCACTCTGTTTTACATTAAGAATGTTTTGTCTCTATTTTTTTAATATGCTTTTTGAAAAAATATTGCATACAGAAGTGTGTTTTGTTGTGCAAGTGAAAGAATTTCCTATGGATAATTTGTTTCATTTTATGGTGGGGTTTTGTAAAAATGCTCATTTCCGCATTGTATGTTGTCTGTTAAAATATGTCACATGCATTAATGGTAGCACGTTACTGTGATGATATGTGTTTGAATGTGGACGTATTTTCATACGCGACCAGGTTTATTGAACAAACTAGCTTTTGCATTGTTGGAGTGTTGCCATTATTGCTCTCTGTAATTTTTGACATTTTCAGGAACATGGGTGACTTTATGTTGTAACTGTTCTGTGGTTCCTTTCACTGTAATATTCTAGTGTTTAAATATTCCTGTTGTTGGTAATTAGTTAAATTGAGCATGAATTGCCTGTTAAAAATTACCTTTAAGTGGTAATCCCATAGTATGAAACATATTTTAATGTGACAGGATAAAAAATACAAAGATTTAAGTCTATGTTTATTTTTAAAAAAATGTAATCTGTAATGCTTCTGTTTCTGAAGCTTTCATATTATTTCGCTTCTTTTAACATCTGGTATGAGCCTAGCATTATATTTTTCATATGCTCATTGAAATTTTCTTAAGATTATAATTTATTGCTACTGAAAGTTATTTCCGAATTGTTGCATGAGGAAGTATGACTCAAAACTGCTGGTTTGTGACATAACAGTACTACATTGACAGTGGTGGAAAAGAAAAAATATAAAAATTATTGACATTTGATTATTTTTTTATTTTTAAATTGTTTCATTATTTAGAACAGTATGTGAGAAAAAACTTTCACAGGGTTGGGTTTAAACAGTCCTCTGAGATATACTTATAGTTTTTGCTGGATGACGAATTTATAAGAATTATTTAATATGCAGCTTGTTTGTTGTTATCATATTTTATAATAAATAGATGAATTCATTTCATGTATTTTAATGGAGTGTCACAATTGTTTGCTAGTATATAAAAATAATACATACATACTTAAGATTTTGTACTGACAATCGGTTCTTTGACGTCCAAGACTATCCATATGGTTTTTATGTGAGAGACACTAATGTTTGTTCAAACATAAAAGCAGGTGCCACAACACATTTCTAAAAAAAAGCTGCAGAATGTACTACTTGTCACAGATAGCAGTAATCTTGCAGCCTACAAATGTAGTAATTATTAAAAATAATGTGATAAAATTAATTTCTAACCAATTACCCTAGGAAATAAGGTTTTTTTTGTCACAACTAATCCCGGGAAAGCTGAATTTTTTTGTCTGATGTTAGATCCTTTTGAGACACTTATTTTGTCAATGTCCCCACCTCTCCCTCTTGTGTTTTTCCCATCCCCATAAAAAGTTTGTTCATAAATATTATTTCATTAATTTTGTTGCAGTTAATATTTTCTCTGATGTTAATAACCAATGTGTTACAAAATCACAATCTTAGAAAAAAGTTTTAAATCTAAATGTATATTTCTTGTTCTACAGTTTTTTAAATAATTGAAGTACAGTAAAACCTCTTTATAACAACCCCTTATATAACAACCCTTTCCTCAAGAACCGTGGTGTTTTAAAATAAGGGTTTTGCTGTATAATTAAACCTCTTTATAAAGACCACCCCGATATAAAGACCCTATTCTAGGGAACCGTGAGGGGTCTTTATAGAGAGGTTTTACTGTACACAAAAATGCTTCATAGTCCACACTTTCAGCTTTAAATAGACTTATTTGTTACATTGAGGAGTATATCCGTTATGACTGGGGAAGCAGAAAAGTGTATGGGTGCTTGGTGACTTCCACACTCGGTATTCCTGCATAGTATAGTCACATAAGGTTTTTTAGCGAAAAAATTCAATATCAGACTAAAGTTTAGGTTGCTGTATTGGGGAAAAAATGGTGGCTTAAAACTGTTTTTAGCATTCATTATCAATTGTGGTTCGTTTTTTGCAAAATATGTTCAGACAAAAATTTATCTACATAATATTTCCTACAAAAATGTGGCTGATCATTTCTTCTATACGGCACATGGTTTTTGAGATATGGGTTCTGGATGGATGACAAAGTTTTAACTGGCCTGAATAATACACCTTCATGTTAGGTATTTCACCTTACAAAAAAAATTTTTAGCTGGTATAGATTTTCCATTATGACTACCAAAGTTCACACTGGCCTCAATGATACACTTTAGTATTGTGTATTTCACCTTACAAACTATTTTTAGCTGGTGTAGTTATTCGATAACTACATGCTAGTTGCTAATTTTGAAGGGCTTGTAATAAACATAAAAACATTTTCTTTTCTTTCCTAATTCCCTTCCTCCCCTGCTGAATTTACTTCCTTCCATGACATTACAATGCAAGGCTCGTTTGTTGTAGAGGTACTGAGAATTGTAAACTAAATAATATTTTCACATTTCTAGGGCTTCCATATTGAGGGCCTTCCACTATCCACCACCTATAGACCTGCAATGTCCCAGACTACTAAAATGAGTAACAGTCATGGTTACTTTAAAATAGCTTGAAAAATTGCATTTGTTTTTACAGTTGCACAATCCTTTATCCGAAAATCTCGGGACTAGCAGCATTTTGGATTTCGGAATTTTTCGGATTTCGGAATAAATTTTGATTATGCCTCGTGCATTCAGGGATTTAGGGTTTTGGGCAAATATATTTACTAACGGTAAATAAATACAGTGAATTCTCGAACCACCGTTATTTCATTGACCAACAAAAAAAGAATGCGGGAAAATAATGAACGACGCTGTCTCGTAAACCAACTTTATACATAACCTCAACTTGCATTTTCATTGGAAACCAACAGCCGAAATTAGTATTTAAAAACAATGTATTAAATTCATTAAAAAATTTCATTTCCTAACAAAATCCAATTTGTAAAAAAGTAGAGATCTGCTACAATAATCACACTCACTAAAATTTCGCAAAGTAACCATACTTTAAAATTCCTTTACCAGGCATCATAATATCATAGAACATACTAAGCAAAGTCATAGATGTTGGATACATTTTCGTAACTGCCAACTTACGAGTGCTGAATAGGTTTTCATTGCAGCCAACATATGAAAGAAGTAAACACGTAAGAATAAGAAGAACATTGCATGCTGTCTCATTATAGCCAATCTACGATACTATTGATTGTAACGGATTTTGATTATTTTTCGCTTTTTTATGTTTGATAAGCGTAGAAAAATGAACTACGCACGCAATCTTTGCCGAATGTACGTTATTTGTTTTGAATGGACGACAGGACGAGACACTTGACTCAAATTCGTCGGTTGCTGTGGAAACAAAAGTTTCGCCGCCCGAGCCTCGAAAAAATTTCGGATTTTGCAGCTTTTCGGATTTCAGAATTTCAGATAAAGGATTGTGCACCTGTATAAGATTACATTTTAGATAACAGTGTCACAGACCACCCACCCACCTTTAATATAAAGCAATGTATACTTTGTTTAAACAAATTTTCCGTAATTTTTACATGTTGATCTTCGTTCCAATCATCAAATTCATGTTACAATCCCGAAATTTTGCTGGCATAGTCGCCGGAAGGAAGTTCAATATCTTCATCAAAATTTGAAGCGTAGACATGATAAACCATTACAGTTTCCACTCATAGTAGTCAACTTAGGCTGGATTTTCTGCTTTTGCAATAATTATCACAGTGAGTTTTACAGCTGCAGGAAATAAGGCAAAGAAGGTAATCAGGGCCAAAGGCTTTGGTTGTAGGAACAGATTTCACACTTTCCTTTTCCTGCAGTTGTCCTTTATATGCTCGTGCCTCCAACCCCAATATGTTGGCAGAAGTTTATTACCAAATTAGTATTGTACCTGTAGGTAGACTTGTAATAGATGTTGGTGAGCTACTTCCAATGTGGGGGGTAATTTTACTAAATCAGAGATAGATTTTAAAGCTGACTTACTTACACTAGATGTAAATGTGTGTTAATGAGCTTTATTTGTGGCTTTATTCAAATCAGAATATTTCCTGAGCCTGTACATTTCAAGTAGGTATGAATTTTTCTTCCTTTTCAAATAATTTGTTGGTAAGAGAGAGGAAGCCACTCAATATAAGTACTTAGGCATTGTGCTGCAAACAGTGGCGGATTTAAGGGGGGTGGTGGCGATAGGGGCAATCACCCCTCCCCTAAACTGGGAAAAAAATTTTAAAAATGTAAAGTTTGCACTATGTACAAATTAAAAATATGAAGTAGTTCACATAGTGACATCAGCAGTATTAAAATGAGCAAAGTATTATGCAAGACTTAAAGTTAAATGATCTTGTGAGTACACACTTTCTTGAAAAAAAGTGATAAGATTTCTTCTCTGGTTCATTGAAACCCAATTCAGTTCTCAGGCAAACTGTAGGCAGGCAGTTGACTGGATTGTGTGAGACAAGGTTGGTTGAGAGGTATGACAGCGTCCTTCAATTCCGACAGTATTTGCCGAAAATAGCAGATGTCCTGTCAGCTGTCTGGGAATGGAGTAATGAAGCTCGAAGTGCTGCTATTTGCGAGACTGAATTTTTAGTGTGATTAATATGTATTTGTGATGTACTTGCAGTCACTCTGCTCATCAGCAGATTATTTCAGAAAGAGACTTTGGACATTGTAGTAGCCAAAGACATGCTTGAAAACACTCTTTGCAGTTTAGATGTGAAATGAAGAGATTGTGAAATTTGTTTTCATAATTTGATGGTTGAGGTCCAAGCTTAAGCTGTTGACTTAGGGACGGAACTGAAAATGCCCAGAATAGCCTAAAGAGAACACCACCGACCTACTATTTCTACAGGTGACATGGAAACATACTTTAGGATAACCATGTTTAAAAGAACTCTTTTATGGGTAGTTTTTAAGTAAATTCGTCAAGAAACACACAATGTACAGTGAAACTGACAAAACAATTTCATCTAAATATAAACTTTCGACTGGTAACGAATAATGCAGCTTGTTTTCAGCAAATGCTGTGTGTTTTCCTCCCCCCTGTTGTTACTCGTCTACTTATTTTACGATTTTGCAAAGGACAAGTTGTGTTGCCAACACTAACAGCGAGTTGGTATTACATATTATAATATACTGAATTTAAGGTTCGACTACATTTTTGTCCTTGTAATTTTAGTTCATATTAACAGCGCGAATAACTGGCAACAGTTAGCCACAATAGGAACTAATTTCTATTTTTTTTTTTTGTTACTGTAATCTGTCATCAGTTGTTTGGCCCAGGGATGTAACCAGGCGGTGGGTCCATGTAGACACCTATAAAAGAAGTATTTTTGTTAAATTCTCCACTAAAACAAACTATTTACTTGTGTTTGTATATGTGTATATATACACACACACTCACACACACACACAGAGTAAGTCCCCGATTTACATCATTTTGGATTAACGTCGCTAAAGTTTGAGTACCTATGTTTCTATTTAAGTAGTCGCCGATTCAGAATAACGTCGTTTACTATTCCCGTGCTTTTTATTAATATACTGTACACAAATTGTCATATGTACAACAGTTTCACATTTTATTTATGCTACTTAGTGTAAGCTACACGCGCGTCGCCCTATGTGATCATACGCTGTGACAAATGCTTCCTGCCCTCCACGCGGTGATGCAATACTACTTGCCCGCCCACGTCACTAGCGTGACAAAGCCTTATCTCCTTTTCTAGATGACGCAGCAGGTTCCTGTTCACCTCTTCAAATAGCCCTTGGCCCTGCTTCAGCCACTGTGATGATATTGCGTTGGGCAGAGTTAGGCCGGGATTACAATACCTTCACGTTCATTTTGCTTTAACTTTCACGTAAGTAGGAAAAACCTTGACAAGTGCATTTGAAAGGGTCCTATCACGATCGCGCTACTTTATACTTACGTTCACTTTCACATAGCGAAAAACTTGTCGATGTCCAGCTTTTAAGATAAAGTGATATGTGAAGTTATACCACGTGATCACCAGGGCCAATCACATTTTGGAGGAGTTAATGTCTTCTATTGTATCATATTATTTTTTACTATTACTTTCAAGGCTCTCTCTCGACGTTTTTCATTGCCTGCTTGTAGATTACGTGAAGGATCATATTATGGCACCTCAACTGATTACGTATTACGTACACATGAATGTAATAAAGTTGTCAGAGATACGTGACCGTGAAGTCCTCGTAATCTTGACCTTATAAACATGTCACTGTTTCAGTTTACATTACTGCGTTTTAAACGTGCTTCAGTACAGTATCAGTTCACTGCAATTAATGCTAATTCAGGCCAGAGGGCAGTTGACATTAGTAAAGTGTTAGCACTACCGCCTACTACAGTTTGTACAATTCGAGCAAACATGGACAAAATTGGACGGCATTAAGCAGAAAGGAACCAACCAACAACTTTTTCAATTTGGAGATAATCATTGCACGTAGAAGAAGAACGTCCGAAGTACGTCTTAGAAAGAGAAGAAGTACTAAATCACAACATTTGACGAAAAATAAGAGCCCGGAAAAAATGCTTAATACAAGGCTTAGATACACACACAAAACTTTGACCTTAAATATCTCAGTTCTTGTTAAATGCGAGTTAGTTCCTTTCTACTTAATGTCGTCCACTGTCAGTGCTACAAAGACTATTTATTCACGTCATAATGAAATGGGGCAGATGCTTGCTGTGTGGATGGAAACACAGAAGCAGCACAACTGTCCTGTAAATTTAGCGCTGATTCGAAACAAAGCCTTATTATTTTTATAGTGAGATAGTAAAAAATGCTGAGAGGAACTTCGACCTTAAAGGATGAAGTCTTTACTGCCAGCCGCGGATGGTTTCGGGAATTTAAGCCCAGGTATAGTTTCCACAACATAAAAATGACAGGCGAGGCAGCAAATTCTGACACCAGTGTAGCATAAGAATTTATTCCGAAACTTAAGAAGATTAATGAATAAGGTGGCTACATGCCCAAGCAGATTTTCAATGCAGGTGAAACCGGACTTTTCCAGGAGAAAAAATGCCGGCGAGAACCTATATCGCCAAAGAAGAAAGAACTTTGCCTGGTTTCATAGCTGCAAATGATCATGTGACGGTCGTACTGGTGGCAAATGCAGCTAGCGTTTGCAACGGAAAAAAAGTGATAATATCACACACCGGCACGTCTGTGTGTGCGCGTGCTTCCGGCCGATTGTAAGCTGTGGGCGGCAGACTCGACTCATTTTGAGTAGTTTCTATTTACTTTACGGTTTTTAGAAATGTAACCCCGATGTTAACCGAGGACTTACGCTATATGGTGTGTATGTATACATATATATGATATATTGATAGTAAAATTGCTTAAATAGCACCATTTTGCACCTTCAAATTCTAATTTTCCCGGGGGAGGACCCCTGGACCCCCCACTTTAATGAGGTGAATATATATAATTGCCCCTCCCCCCCTAAAACCTTGGTCTGGATCCACCACTGGCTGCAAAGTAAATTTAGGTGGAAAAAACAGGTAGAATGGTAATGAAGGAGAGAAGATCATTGAGTGTGCTGGTCAGGGTACGGGAAGTTGAAGGTACTAAAAGGTGAAGAAAAATGCAAACTGCATAATGGTACAGCCAATATTCGAGTATGCCACTGCAGAATGGAATCTGAGGTGCAGGAACTGGAAAAGGTGCAAAGGTGGATGGAGAAGGGATGCAGGGCCAGGATGAAGAGGAGGAAGTTAATAAATAGGCTATCTGTGTCGTGGTACAAAGCCCCAAATTACCACAGAAAAAAATGTTTCCATACTGTATATTCAAACTACTATGGCATCACGTGCGGTAGAAAGAGAACTCTCATCTCAGGGTATTTCATGGGTACGAAGGAGTGCAAGAGCACGGAAATTAAATCACATTTCATATTAATGGAACATTTACTTAGGCGCAAAGTCACTTTGCGATACAAACTAACAATACAACAAAAAAAACACGCTCCACCGGTGGGCTACTAATACAATTTATTACAACTTTGGCCATTTGCAAGAGTTACAAATAACAGAGTTCCTTGAGGCCCGCGTACATCACGCCCAAATGCCTCAGTAAACTTGTACCAAAACAGACTTATTAAGCAATAGTTAGTAAACAAATTTGGTCATCTGACCAACTGTGGTAAACACACTAAAGAAATCATTAAAATACTGTGATTCTACTACGCATTACACATTTTAAACAGCACACCATGTGGTCTGCACGTGCTACCATAAAAAAAACAAGAGTGCAATAAAATCACAAGAAACATATTACTGACTCAGGGACACTACGAATTGGTACCGCTCACAACATCAGGCACTTACATAGCCCTTTTGTGGCCCGGTCATCTGCACGGCTTACCTTGCACTGGGCGATCATACACTACCGCTTTTCCTCATGTAGGCCGGATGGCGTTGGCTTCACAGCAAACTGCAATGCTCGAAAGACGTGACTACCTGGCCACTTGACAAGGCCACTGGTGCGCCACGGGTGGCGGCTGGCAGCGGATGATGGCCTCTTGGCTGCGAGATGGGTCCCCTTGGTCTGCGGTGCGCTGGTCGGGCGTGTGGACCGGTCCTCCATGGGCGGCATCTGGCGGAGGCTGTCGGCCTCCTGGCCAAGAGCTGGGTCCCTTTGGTCTGCAGCATGCTGGTCGGCCACGTGGTTCCGCGCTGTTCCAATGCTCGCTTTACCTCTTGCATGCCTCTCCACGATACTGTGTTTCCCATCAAGGCCCCAAATTTCGGCGCACATTTATTTGGTGGTACTTTAGCCCCAAATTACCTTACCACAGAAAAAATGTTTTCATATTGTCTATTCAAACTACCACGGCATCACGTGCGGTAGAGAGAGAACTCTCATCTCAGGGTGTTTCATGGGTATGAAGGCATGCAACAGCATGGAAATTAAATCAGATTTCATGTGAATGGAACATTTACTTTGATGCAAAGTCACTTGGCGTTACAAACAAACAAAACAAAAAAAAATACACTCCACGGGTGGGCTACCAATTCAAATTATTACAACTTAGGCCATTTGCAAGAGTTACAAATGAAATATTTCCTTCAGGCCCGCGTACATCATGCCCAAACGCCTCAGTAAACTCGTACCAAAATTACAGCGCCACTAAACAATTACAGTGATTTCCATCAAGCGGAGAATTGATAGAAATAGAATGAAAATAAAGAAATATGAAGCTAATTCATCTTAGGCACACGGCCCTCGCCATCACATAGTTCACGCAGCCACGTGGGTTAACCCCTTATCCCACGAGCGCAGTCACGACACATCTTCATCTCACAGCGGGTCAAGCAGAACTGGGCAGAGCCCAGGGCATGTGCGGCTGACCAAGGGTGCCATAGCCTCCAACCCAGCGCACACATCCCTTCTGAACTCTTTTAATTACTATGCAGTACACAGGCTGCTTAGAACTCTTAATTTAAAATATATGACTCCTGGCAATACATACTTAATACATAAATTTCTATATTACTTTAAAAAGAATGTGTTGACATAAAATTATACAATATAACAAAGGCATCAACCTGTTACACACCTGAGGCCATCCACAAAGATCAAAGGTACACAAAACTGAAAATGTAAAATACGCCTTTGGCCTTTAAATTACATCAACAAGTTACAAAGATAAAATTCATGAAACACATAGCTGAACAATAAGAGACTAGTCTGAATTCTCTATGACAAAATTGACTGATCAATATCAGTAAATTACTAATTATGAAAATTATTCTAACTTTGGTCAACAATTATTGATTAGTTACAAATGAATTTGTTTTAAAATTGATAGCTTCTTGCTTCCGGATGGCATTTCATAGCCTCGCTGGACTAAAGTTTATCCGCAGATCTTGATGTTAGAAATTATAGTTCAATAATGAATAAATAAAATATTTAATTAAAATAATGAAATCTCGGGGAAAAAATGATGCACTCGCACTCAGAAAGCCAGACAGACTCATCACTTTGACCAGGCAACTTATGAAATGTGGGGCTTCACTTCACAAAATATCAAATTAAATCAAAGTGACTGGTTGCTGCCTTAGTGAGTTGGGGCTCTTATGCATGGGCCAGCATTGTGGTCAGTGTTAAGACTACACTGATGAGGTTGAGTAAACATCATCAAAATTTAAAAGAGAAAGCAGGAAAACATGGCTGGTGAGGCCAGTTGACTTTACAAGGATGAAGAGGAGGAAGGTAATAAATAGGCTAACTCTAGTAATGAAGAAAATGGGATGGAGTAAATTTAAGGGCAGATTGATAATTGAATGACTGGTAAGGATGTACAGAGCTGTGTATGGAGAGGGAGGATGGGGGGAGGGGTTTACGCAGTCACCTAGCGAAGGGTGGGTAAGGGAAGGAGGAACACAACAGTGAGAATATACAAAAGAGAGTGGAGGAGAATGGAGCAGGATAGCCATATGATGGTTAAGTCGTTGAGAGATTAGAATGTTTTGGATTTTGTTGGGTTGGGAGAGGGTGTTGGAAGGTTCCGGAAGGGATTGGGGAGTGTTTATTTACGATTATCAACATTTCATTGTCTAGGTCCTTAAAAGTTAAGCCTCTCTGGTGATGAAAAAAATATATATATTGAAGTTTCCTGATGAATTTTGTTAAAATTGAAGGTAAAACTACACACATACTAATGTAAAGCAGTGCCATCGATTGACACAAGTGCATAAGGCACGAGTTTTCAGGATTATTATTCAATAACAGAACATTTTAAAGAATATACGGGCCTCGTGCATTGTAATTTCTTGTTACTAAGCATGAGTTACAATATTTTTCATTTATAAGTATATTGTAAAGAACTGCAGTTTTTGTTTATGGCCGAAGATAATTTCATTGAACCACGAAAATTGGTGGTTCAAAGATAACTTGACTTTTACCAAAAATGAGAACAAAAATTTTTGAATACTCTAGTTTTCAATAATCTAAGATCAGTGAACATCTTAAACTCAGACTAAGCATAGAAATTTGTTTATACAAGGGACCATTAAATTCCCTTATTTATATGTGCTTCAGACAGTTTGATGATTATTATTTACTTTTGTTCATATTGGACAGAAAAACATTATAATACATGTAGAATTTATCACAAATGCAATGTTTTACGATTAATTTTTAACAGATTTTCTTGACTATTATTCTGCCTTAGTTGTTGGGTCTGAAGGGTACCCAACAAAATAATTTAGTTCTTTTCAAATTTTGTGGTGACATATGTGCAGTAATTTTTAATTATTTCTCCATAAGTCGCTTCAGTTAACCAGGGGGCACTGTGAAGGAGAAAGTATCATGTCAGCATCTGTGATGCCCTTAGAAAATACTTTCAGGAATGTTGACTTCATTCCTTTACGTAAAGAAACATCATCGAACAAAGTATGTGGTTGTGAAACCAGTTTATAACCAAGGTAAATTTTAATCTAGTTCAACTGTCACAGAAACAGAGTACATGATTGAATAACTGCTGAGGATTCTCAGTTACATGCTTTGATAGAATAGCCACAAATTTGTGATTAGCTTGAGTCCCTTCCATAGCCTTGGTTCGTAATTTCAGTTCTCCGAAAGACAGTTCAACACTGACATCTGAGATAAATCCTGAATGCAGTGAAACTAGCTCACCAGAAAGTTTTGTGAAGGAGGTGTGTTGTCTCAGTGTCTCATGTACATCTCTTAACTTGCGTGAGTTCCGTAACTCAACATGCTGTTCACAGAAAGTAACTGTACTTTCGAGAAATTCCTCAAGAGCTTCCAGCTCTCTTTATTGGTATGGATACCCAAGAACCTATTTGGCCTAAGTTTAATGTGTTAATTGTCTGCCATGGATAAACTCTCCTATTGGTTTCTTTCAACTCATCATGCATTGTTCTATGAACATATTCATCCAGATTCCTGACCATAATTTTCCACTTCTACCGACTGTGAAATATCCTTTGTTTACTGACATTCAATTTCATCTTTAGACAATTTTGATTCCAGTTTATTCATTTCTTTAACACACATTTGAGCCAATTTAGCACAGGGCAAGTGTCTTGCAGCTGTAGGTAAGGGAGCATTTAAATTCTTGCATTTAAATGCCAGTTTCCAATTCTTTCTGCATAAATGAATTTCAGCATGAGATCAATGCACATGAAAAGGTTATGTTACAGTGTTGATGTTCTGCTTAAGTCCTTTATTTTTTAAAACAAATTTCCAAAATTTAAATATGATGAACTATGGTATCATGTTTTAAAATCTCGTCTATGTCTTTCTGATGTGACATTAAATATTGGTAAAAGCTCCCAAATTTTTGAAGGTCTGTGTAAACATTTTGATACTCTTCTTTGAGGATCATGAGAAGTGCTGCTGCTGTACAAGTATATGCTCATGTACTCGTGCAATATATATGTCCGTCTGTCATGTGCCTAACAGTATTCTGACCATACTTGGGGGCCGCATCAGAACATTCGCCTCCCACCAAGGTGATCTGGGTTCAATTCCCAGCAGGGTCGGTCCCCAGATTTTCGCATGTGGGGATCGTGCCGGACGATACCGTTGGTTGGCAGGTTTTCTCCCGTCCTTTCATTCCAATGCTGCTCCATACTCATCTCAAGTCACCCATCACCAGCGCTAAAGACCTTGATGTTAAGCACTGATCATAATTTCTCACTCTCTCATTCACTCACTCTGACCATGCACGAATTGAAATAGATTTCCGAAGCCACTTCCCTCCATTATGCGCCCAATTGAACCCATGAAAGACATTAGAATTTGGAAACCTCTTAGCCTTACATTAATCCATGATATGTTGCTACTAGTGTCTGCGTTTTGCATTTTGCACTATCTCTGAAGCCTTCAGATATAATGGCTGAGCAAATGTTATTATACACGACTTTTCCTTCTCTCTTCTTTCATCAGCAGCAAAAGACAATGCTGGATAGACTGTGGCCATGTTTCTTAGGTGCATTATGATAAATGGCACTGCCATTATATATGTTGCCACATTAAGGGTAGGCTAAGGTGTGCACCAGTGTGCTATTCTGGTTGAATGAACCATATTGATTCCTTGCAACATGTATTTTGGTGCCTACGACACTTCCTGGGACTATACATTCAATACCCCCACAGCATGGAATGTAGTCAATCTGTCCAGTGTATGCACATTTGGGTTTGCATTATCAAACACACACTGCCAAAATCCACCATTGTCAACTTGAAGTAATCCTGCACATATGATTGAATTGAGATATGTAGTAACCTTGTGGTAGGATGTGCATACAACCTAGAAGGTATTTTGACCCATACTTATGATGAAGAGTCAAAGATAATCCAGTTTGAACAGGAGATAAATATTATCTCTGTCATACCGCTGAAATGATTGGATGACTGATAACAGCAGATAGTCTGTTTATCTTTTAACCTTTGACAGATCTGAAGATTGTTTCGAAAAACTCTTTCCAAGAAAATTTTCAAAATTAGCACTATTTTGTTGCCACATAATTTTATACTCTCAGAACTTGAATACATGTTGGACTCATAGGCCATTTTTTGGATATTGTCCTTCTTAATGACATCTGCAGCCAATACATTTCTCAGGCATTCATTTAGTGTACAATGTATATGTGTATAACAAAATTTTTTTTCCAGAGTCTGTCTCGAAAATGTTTCAGAAGTAGATTTTTTAAATTGTAGTTAGAATAGGTATTCTGTGTTTCTTTCTCTTGACACAGTTATTCCATAATGTCCTGTCAATGTCAATGTACTTACAGCATCTGTATATGCCAGTTTGGTTGCACTCTTTGGCCTGCCCGAAGTTTCCTCAGATTTCCTATAAAACTGTATTTTGTAACAGTCGCCATGATAGCGTGCTTTAGGTGCAGTTACTGTTACAGTGGAAAATCGCTGTCTAATGGCTTCCCACAAATAGCACATAATATATCAAAATCCTCCATTTCCAAAAGAATCGTGACACTGGAAATAGTTCTTAGGGAATCATCCCATTTAACATTGATGCATGCATATCACTTGTAAACCAATGCTGCCAAATTTCCAACAAAGAATTATGCCACATTTCAAATAGCTTACATGCAGTTCTTTTTGGCACAAATCCAATGAATACTTAATTGGATATTAAATAATTATTTTTAATGAGTTGTGTGAGTATTAACAGAAAATGTGCCCTGGCCAGATGAAAACAAATTACTTCATAAGTTACTCAAACTGGTTCAAGTAAAGGTACCACCAGATTACTTGCGGCACAATGATACTGATAGTCTCTAGAAGCATGTCAACTTTACTTTTAACACTGCAGGATGAACGTGCAGCACAAGACTAAGATTGGCCCTTTCTTGCCCGTATGAAGCAGGGGAGAGGAGCAGGTAGCTGCATAATGTCACAAGATTTGTGTAACCTAAAACTCTGTGCGTGCTAACATGATAGCAAGCAATAACTGTAGGAGGCTGGAACTCGCAAATTGCCATGCACATGCCCACTTTCCCTCCTCATCAGCTGTAACGAATATATGTCTAGATATAATAAATGTGTTTCAGTTATTTTTACGCATTTAGACTCAAAACTTTTTTTTAAATATTATATACCATCTAAATTATTTACATTTGTATTGTTGCCAGTGACAAAATTTAAGAACAAAATTCGCTAGATATTTACGTGCTGCGACTGTTATTTACTAGGGATTATGAAAATATCAACATTTTCAAACTTCCAAGGAGGATGGAGGGGAAGCACAAAGGGGAGGCAGGGACTTTTAAGGAAATACTTGTCTCATAAGTATCGAACATCTGACAAAAAAATCAGCTTTCCCAGAGTTAGTTGTGATGAGTGATATTTTGCCTTCATTTACTGGGCTAAAAAACAGTCACACCAAGATTTTAAATGCCAGTTTATATCCATCACACACCTATATTTACATGTGTGTATGATGGTATAATTTAGAAGGAGAAATTTAAAAAACACTTAAAATAGTTAAGCCCTGTATCAGTGTGTAAAGTACATATATATATATATATATATATATTTTTTTTTTTTGCAAAGGGAAGAACAGTAATTTTAAAACATGCACAGGAGATCATATTTGTTTGATAACATCATCCCTGGAAACTGTCGGCTTACAGAGATGAAAAAAAATGTTTTATTACAATAGGAGCAGTTCAACCAGCAATGTTTTCGGTGAAATGTGCAATAGTAATTTCCAAGCATGTAATTACCATTTTCTTTTTTTTTAAATAAGGTACCATTAAGTTCTTACCACACATTGTGAAATAAATATGTTTAATTTCCTGTATAATGGTATCTCACTTTCTTTATTTGCTTCTGTATAACCCGAGAAAAACTTAAATAAAAAGTGTGTTTATTTTAGCTCAATAAAAACTAGTGCCATCATGTTCATGTCCCTGTGGCGTCATTGAACTTGTTATCGCATGTCTGTTATCTGCTATTAGCGACGAAAGTATAGTTTATGTATGCGAGGTTATTTCAGTGTATTGTGTACCGTATGACATGGAGAGCATAAAATATATAACTTCTAAGTTAAAAAATTGCGACCAAATTTTGACATCTGTTCAATTCATTGTGTTTTGCTGTTCCACTGTGTGGCCCCGCCCTTAGAAACGGTTTAGCCAATAGCCAAATAAAAGTCACCTGTGATTGACAGATAATTCGAGAGGTGAGTGGAGTTTTGCGAAATGCATCAATAGATGGCACCACTGCTGCGGGCAGTTCTCACTGTTACTCATAAGAAACATTATCATAATTTTTAAGAAAAATTAGTTTTTAATAGATAAATTATTGTGTTATGTTATGTTCCTGACTCGCATAATCGGAGGGCTTGATCACCAGTCTGTAAGAGCCAGCAGGTTTGCTTAAACGCATCCAAACTGTTATCTCAGTAGGTTCATTTTTTGGTATTATGCGAACAGTTGACTTAAAAATAAATTTATTACATGGATTTGACACAGTAAAATGGATTCGTAATAAGTTATAACTGTTCCGGAATTTTAACTAAACTGACTTAAACTCAAACCTACCATTAAAACACTGTCTTGTGTAATAGCTACCTCTCTGTCTTCACTTATCTCAACACAGTATCAGTAAAATTGTATTTGTTAGTTAAGAAAATCTTCGAATTGTAACAGTGCATGCATTGACAACAAACTATTTTTACAAGCCAGCTTTTAAGTATCCTGTTTCATTAAATTTGCCCTTTTTTTTAAGTCTGTGTAAGATTACAAAATGTACTGTAATGCCTGACAGGCTAGGATGTTTCAATTTGGATGGCAAAAATAAAAATTTGTGGTTTTTCTTATTGAGGGGTCCAAGAATGTTCCTTTGGGTGTCTACTATTATAATTTTAAAATGTTTTCCCTATTCATAAAAATTTATGTTGTTAAATTTGTGCTTGATTATACTCTATATTGTAAATATGAAGTAGTTTTTCTAGATACCATATCATTAGAATGTTAAAGGAAAACAAAAATAATGTGCTGTGCATTTTGTGTTGGATAGCTTATGCATAGCTCTCTAAATAGTGAAATACATATGAAGAGTGTTTTTTAGATTTCACATATGGTTAGTGTTAAATATTATATCCAATTTCAGAGCCACAAAATGCATGCCCTTCATCAATAACCATTTGACGCAGGTGGGGCGGGTGGTCTGTTGGCGAGGGTGCAGGGGGTAGCACTGCAGTATTCTGACCTGCCTCGGGGGCGATGTCCACAGTCTCCCTCGTCTGACTCTCCCCACTTCACAACAAATGCAGTGTGGGAAACTAGTGCTGCACTGGGGGCTGTGTTTCTGTAGCAGGTGAAGTTAAAAGGAGAATAGATAGATGATTCAACAATGGGGGTGTTGATCCCTCGGACAGGAGAGCTTTAGGTGCTGAGATAGGGAGTTGCGTCAGAGGGTAGGCAGTGGGTGAGAATGGGGTTGAGATGGGAACCTAGCCTTCAGTTTCTTTCCTGATTGCTTCGGCATAGTCTGTTTATAGCTCAGATGAGGAATGTGTAGGTAATATTTGTTGAACTTTTGATGGGAGTCAGTATCCCCTAGGATTGCCAGTATGGCATAAAAAGCTTTGTTGCAACAGAGTTTATTGTTGGCGCTGGGTAGACGGACTTGCAGAGGAGCACTGGAAGTGCGCCTCAGCACGTCCCTAAGCCTTTTTTATAACTCTCCCTGTCAAAAGGCAAAAACCCACTACTGTTCGTAAACCACAATAGGAAACATCCTGTGCCTTGGAAGCCTGGAGGGCATATAGGAAATATGGCCGAAGTGCACAATTCCCGTGGGGAGAGTCGTTGATGCAGGTCTTGACATCTCAGGAACTGACTTGTGGCTGCACGGTGTAACAGCTGGCTGTGAAGGCGTTCACGGTCGTGAGGTGCCCTTCTGGAAGGGGTCAGGTGGTCGCTGGTCTTCCGAGCTTTTAGCTGTAGCATAGTGGGAGGGCTAGAGAAATCTACCATAGCACATACTGTAAAATAGCAATAACAATCAAAGTTCCGGCTGAGTTGCAGCTGGGCTGCGACTGAGTGACAGCTGGACAGCGACTTGAGCAAGTGGTGGGTGGGCTGCGGCTGACTTTGGCAGCTCGCGCTCACGCTTTTATATCATCTTTGGGGTGGTTTGCGGTGATTGGCCGGCTGCTTGCCTAATGAGAGACAATGTGGACGCAAGGGGGGGGTTCCTTCCTCTCCAATTGTCTTCCTCTTTGCAGCGGGTGACTTGCTTTCAGGAGACAAAACATCTCATATAAAATATTCAAATATCCTTACCCTCGGGTTTGGGGAGCAAAATGATAACTAGGGAAGGGTTTAGGAAGATTTTTAAATACTTGGTGTGTGCAGGAATAAACTAAGGTCAGCAGGATTATCGTAAGGTGTGGGAATATGGAACGGGCAGGATGAGGCGGTGACTTCACAGCTCTGGATGCTACTGGCAATTTTATTTTACCTAGAAGGGGAGAATGCAGAAATTATACATATTTGGGGGGGAAATAGTTAATTCTTTCATAACTTTCAAAAGTTTTAATATCTGTTTCTTTATTTTTTCTATCAAAATAATTTCATTCCACGCTATTGTTATCTTTGTTTCAGTACTACACTAATTTTAATGCATTAAATCAGGTATTTTAAAATATGATTACACACTGTTGTATCTGCTGTACCAGTTTCATCATTCAACTATTATGACAAAAATGCAACTATGACAGTATTTTTTATTCTTGCAGTTGTAACAAAAACAATTCTGTGGAAAAAGCCAAAAACAGCTGTTGGAATACACTTGCGACACGCGCCTAGTGAATTAAGCATCGCACAACATGGAAGCAAGTCAAGCCATCCAGTGACTCATCTCTTCCCCCCTTTTTCTTCTTTCACTCCCACTCACACTTTGTGCCTAACAACAGTGATAGATGATATTAGCTCACAATTAACTGCCAAGCCATTGCACTCTTTGTGACTAGCAGCAAGAGCAGCAAATGAGAGAACACATCAGTGTCGCCTTTATTAACAGTTTCTGTGTGCCTCATGACCATCCTGGGAGTTGCCATTGTTTGTTTACTGTGTAGGTAGAATTTTGTTTTCAGAAAAGTTTCATGGCTACACTTACTTTAGGTACATACATTTTTTTGTCTTTGTTTTTGGATATCTGCATACATTTCAGTTAGAACTAACTAGATTGTGACCAATTATACTGGATTATGGTTTTTTTAATGGTATTAGTTATTGGTTTTGTACTTGATTTATTGTGATCCTCTAATATTTACTGACCACTCTTAATTTGATGAGTTGGAAATGACCAAGGAAATGAAAATGTTGACAACTCTGAAGAAGTGGAAGAAGGCGAGATGACAAAATCCGGTATTGCACAGCGGCCAATGTACTAACAGTGACGTAATTTATGTTTGACAGGCTACCATTTCATTAGCAAAGACATCTGTGTGTTTTAATGAGTATGTTGCATAGTTAATTTTCATATTGCATGTGATTAAAGCCTGGCCTTTATTTTGCCTGGAAGAACTACAGTACTTTCAGCCACATTTTAACAAAAAAAACCAATTACATATCAGTTACATTCATAAAGATAAACTCTTTGGGCACAAGTGATTAATAATGTAAACAAACGGACCATATTGTTGCCAGCTTCATACCCCTTTCCCCCACTTGAAAACTACTGTTTAGTCAACATGTCGTTAGCGGGAAATTGCCAGACACAAGATTTTTTTTCCTTGAGATGTCTAGTAACTTGTATTGTCAGGTTCACAATAAATAAACGACCTTTTCCATTTTTTAGGTTTTAAACACACACATGTACAGTCATGGACACAAAAATTGGGCCACTGAAATAATCAAAGTCCACTTCGGCAATCATCGGCTGTGTGCAAGCGGGAGCCTGGCATCTAGGCAACCTGCAGAACAACGAATAGCGGTGCGCTCTAACTGCGCTGGGCACAGGTTGTGTTGTAGGATTGGAGCATCGCCCGTTCACACCTTCCTCAAGCGACAAGGCACTGTATATTGGCTGAACCAGTGCGGCGCACAAATCATTTAGTAAATGCAAAAGTGACACATGTCCATTTATATTACTCAAACATGAAGCTAGAACAAGTATTTGTAAAACACAGTAACGAAGTTACGAAAGTGCACAAATTTTCCAATAACCAGACAAAAACCGTTACCTACATTATATCTAAATGTTAATATTCAATGCACGCGTATTCTCATTCTCATACTGCGAGCTGAAACTAATGTATATTGTAACAATGCGGTAATATTTAACTGGCAGTCGTGGTGACGTTATGGTCTGACTTACTCGCTTACATCTTTACAAATAGAACAATTGCCGAACATTGGAGTGACCAAGTGGGATTTACCGGGATATTTCTATCCCTCTTTGGCAGTCCACTGCTGAACCATTGTGACTTAACTTCACATCTGTTAAGCACGAACAAAACGTGTAACGCCATCACTGTACTGATTATTTACAATAAAAACCTTCAGAAACAACCATAGAACAAGTATTTCAGACACTGAATATCTAACATCAAGCAGTAAACTTGATCCTGATTACAGAATAATGTTGTGCGTTGTTGGTCCAGGCAGTCTCAAACGGCCACTTTCACCCAGTTTGACAGAAACAGTTGTCATTCTCCCATGCGAAACGACTGCACACGTGGTTCCGTCCATGGGTCCTAACGTAGATTGTTACCATAAAAGCTCACTTAGTAGCCACGGTTCACGTAAAATAAATGTCACAGTATCGTTGTCAGAAGAACGTGACGCAAGGATAATATTTCCTTATATTTTCTTGTTCTGTAGGTAATACCTAACTAGACAGTTCTGACTGACAAGTGATTAACGTATTGATTATTAACATATATTACGCAGTGCAAGCATATATGAAGTGTAAAGTTATTAAAACGTTTTATTTGGCTGTTCCCTACGTAACCATATGTAATCCCATATTTAACAATTGCCATCAGTAATGTATAAACGCACAACTTGCTGAATATTGCTGTCTACTATGTAGCATAACGTTTCACAATGACGCGTTAGTGAACAAGTGAAATTTCAAATTTTTATATCCCAATATTCAAATAGCGTAAACGTGAAAATTTCTCAAACTCCGAAATACAAGCAATTAAAACAACGTTGACAAAATATTATTCTATAATATCGTTTTATTTAAAATTTCTACAGCTTCTACCAAAAGTTCAAGGACACCTTTATTTTAAACTAACAAAAGGTTCTGGCCTTACAATTAATCCTAAGTGACCTGATTATTAATGACACATGGATAACTGCTTCAGGCTATGTTCAGAGTTTAATTTGTTAAAAAAATTTTAATAAGACAGATTGTTTAAACGTAACCCCATTTTTCTTTTTTTTTAAATAATAATAAAATAATAGTATAATATTATGCTTATTTTGTAGAGTAAAAATAGAGAGTTATTCTGAAATTATAATTTTATTTTTAGGGTTTTATGTTTACGCCCATAGTATTAAGATACATATCACCCATTGTTATATTTTTTTACATATCCGGAAATTCATTAAAGTGTAAAAAAATTTATGTTGTTTAAAAAAACAAAAAAAAAAGGATAACTTTTAAACAAACTGTCCTATTTTTTATTTTGTTTTTACAAATTGTACTCTGAACATAGCCTGAAACAGATATCCGCGCGAAATTAATAATCCAGGTCCCGTAGGATTAATTATAAGGCCAAAAAGTTTTGTTAGTTAAACATAATGATGTTTATAAACTTTTAGTAGAAGCTGTAATTGGTACCTTTGTATGTTCTTTTATAACACGCGATAATTCTATCTGGATACTTGAGCAATAAGACCTAGTGAAACAAACTATTATTTTTTTGACATAGCCTGCGGCATACCATTATTGCGTACAATGCTCTGAAACAGTGGCGTAGGAACAGGGTGGTACAGGGGTACAATGTACCCTCCAAAATTTGATAGTGGGTTACAAAATATAATTTGTACCCCGTACATATTAGTGCATATGCGTAAAAATATAAAATTCAAATAAAGAAACACAATATAGCAAGACGTATGTTTA